>JARQZK010000746.1:680000-730000 GCA_030704885.1 Cynegetis impunctata
AATAAGGAATACAATAGAAAAAACACTCACTTTTCCACAGTTCATGTACTCGACAGCTGTTTCTCTATAGAAAAAATATATGTATTCACCATAAGGCACCGAGTTCACGAAATTTGGCGCTGAAATAAAAAAAAAAGTTAGAATTCTGCATTCCCATACTCCCTTCTTCTCTAACTTACCATTCAATTGCTTCAGATCAAATTGTTCGGTGCGCTGGGGTTCACGGTATATAATTGGGTCTCCCCCTGAAAAATCTGCCACTGTCGCCGAATACAACTGATTGTCACTGAATACATTGGTACTGTTATGGTCTGGATTATAGGGGCATATGCCAATACCTTCGAATTCATTATCAATGTCGTAATATCCAGTCAACTGGAAAGGAGATAAATAAGTTATTGTGACAGTGAATGGAATATCCCTACTGGTAATAATGAGAATCTATCACAGAAAGATTACTGCATATACAAAATTTTTTGAAACGAAGTTTTTTACAGCACGTTACACTACAGGCACTAGGCAAACGGAAGCTAGGCCTAAAAATTTTATGTAAGCGGCCCAAAAGCGATCCTTTCAACTCATTTTAGTTTCGTTCAGTTGAAGATACGGATAAATTCAATATGTAAATTAAAATTTCTTCCTTCAACTATAAAAAAATATAATTTAAGTTAGAATTATTATTATTTATTTCAGATTACGTATGATATATTTTATATATATATATATATATATATATATATATATATATATATATATATATATATATATATATATATATATATATATATATATATATATATATATACATAGTGTCTCGCGACGATTAAGACAGGGAATATCTCGCAACCCAGGAGTACTAGAGAATTGTTATTTTGGGATGGTAAATTAAAGCAATTGGTGCAGTGGTGTTTGGTATTATGTTACCCAATGAGCTTTTTGTTCTCGGTCACGTGACATCAGATTAAAATGGTACAACCTGTATATTTTGGCATTTCCAAGTTCCTCTCGAGAAAAAGATTCCAACAAATTATCACACTTTTGGTCCAAAACGATTTACGTTTAAGAACAACAGGTACTTCACTATCCTTTATCCCCCACGATTATGACAAACGTCTGAAACGAACAATTGCCAAAACAAAAGCTTAGTAACGATTCTTAAACGCCCCAGATAATTTCAGTAATAATTCAAATTTAAAAATACACCTCGATACGAAACTACAGTTATTTTCATGGATTTTCTTCACATAATACAATATATTCAAGTACCTATCGCTTTCATTCAATATGTTTGACGGAGAGCAGAATGTGTACGTCGATCGCAATATATAAAATTTTTACTGTGTTACCGTGAATAATTTTTAAATTCGTTTATTAGCTTATTAGCATTACATTGTACTCATGCCCAGTTAAGTGGAGAAGCATATGTCTAAGGATTTTAAATGAAAACTCATCATTTTTATAAATTACCGGTTGATAATACTATTTGTGAAAGCTTACATTATTCAGATGCTAACTGCACACTTACATCCTGCAACGTTTTATTAACTATATCAGTTTTCATCACGTGACCATCTCATAGATGACAATAATATTTATAATTCCGATTCAGCGGTATAATCGAGTAGGCTGTCGTCTGAATTACTAGTATACAAATGCAGCATTATTTCTTTTAAAAAGGAAGAATACATGCGACTGCACAAAACAAGTGAACCTCAATGTTTTCACGTAATTCAAGCACTGAGCGACTATACCAGAAATTATCGGAAAGAAGTTCCTTATCACTCGTTACAATATAGACACATTTCGAATGAGAGCTAGGCTGAAAAAAGTATAAGACTTGGACCGTCACGACAGAGAGATACCAAGCTAGTTAGTTGAGTACGTTAGGTACGCTGGCTAGTATTTGGGATGTCTCGGATTCAAACCCCGGGGCCGACTGGTCTGTCATGAGTTTTTTTCAGAGGTTTCCTCATGGTAATATAAATCACTGCTTGCAAACTTATAAGGCGAATGCTGGGCCAGTATCTCTGATCTGGCTGAAGGAGTTAATCCCAAACTCAAGCTGCCCGCCTCCCTGACACATACTTCAGGGAGGAATGAAACACGTGTGTTTCTTTTTCTTTTTTTTGTTTCGACAGAGAGATTCGTATATGTATGCGTAAATGTTTAGCAAGCCGCGCCTTTCATAATACATAACCTCCCTTTTCATTTTAACTCTAAAACTTCGTAAATTTATTTCATTGTACCTGTTATTTGATACATACATAATATATAGCGAAAGGAACTTGATTGCAACTGGGTGTCACACGACACCTCTTGTTTTATCTTTTAAATTTAAATTTAGCGATTTACGCGTATATTTACCTATCAATTACATGAATTTTCGTTTGGAATACCGTCCGAAATACTCACACCTCACACATATCATACCTTTGATTCAATGAACTAAACCCACAAGTTTCGATGTGGTTGTTCCAGAAATAAATATTCGGAGTTCGAAGTCATTCGTATATCAACAGTTGCTCTCTTGAAAGTGTAAAATAAAAGTATATCTTTCACCAATCGAAATAACGTTATATAAAACTATTGAATTTCTCTCACATATGGGTGCACGCGCCCTTCTCAGACAGTTAGAAATTGGCATCTTCACGAAATATTGATTGGCTACACAATTTTTCGCGAACATACTAATTTTCTAGACTGACTCTGAAAGACGCTCGCCCCCCTATGCGACTGAAATTCAATACTTTTATATAATGTGAACACCAAACAATTTCATGAAAATGAAAGATATCGTAATTGATATTTTAAAGAAAGTAACTGTTGAAATATTGACGGCTTCAAGCTCAAAATATTTCTAGAAGAACCACATACAATCGTACTAATTTTGTTACTTTTATGATGAATGTTTGGAGCGTAGAAGCCATAAATTATTTGGTAGTGGCAGCAGACCAGTAGCGGGACTCTGTGTCCTATAGAATTCTATTAATCGCCTTCTTTCTATACCACTGGCACTCCGTGCGCGCGTAAAATAGCTTTCTATCGACGAAAGCGATCGACTTCTTGCGAGGTGTATAGACGTGTCGTATTCTATTTTGGCAACAAATTAGCCTGTCCCACAGTATCATTGTTCTGTCATTATTGAGTTTGTTTTGTTTATCAATTATAAATGTTTGTTAGTAAAGTGGTAAATAATTATTAAAAATTATAAATATGCATATTTGACAATTATTGCTGGATGTATGTGTCGAAAAGCCACAATTAATAACCAATAAGTTCAGTAGAATAGAGGGAAAAGCCAAGGGAAATGGTTGGTCAAAAACTAAACAGTTTAGGTTTTAGTAAAAAATCAGTAGAAGGATGAGGAGAAAAGAGTAATACTGTTTCATTATTACCCAGATTACACGAAGATATTTATTATTTTATATTTTACTTATGGGGAACTTTGTAAGAAGTTGTACCAAATAAATACCTATTTTCATCAGCTATCAAAAAAAACTTTTATTATATTCTTTTTGAATTATAAATAAAAATATTGTATGTCTGAAATACTGATAAAATTGTTAACTTTGGTGAAAGATATGTTTGATTGTCGCATATTTATATAAAAGTTGTTGGAAGGCGACGATTTAAAGCTATCTATTAAACTATAGAGCTAGCTAAATAAATAAACCTAATTGTAATGATAACCAAAATATTTATTAAAATATAGAGCTAGCTAAATAATTAAAACTAATTGTAATGATTACCAAAATAATAAACAAAACTCTTGGAGGACCAAAATTTTTTCTGTTTGTCGGATTTACAGAAAAGACAGCCAAAAATTATGAGAAAAAAGTCTGTTACGGGAGATGAGGCTGTACATGAATTGGGATTGGAAAAAAGTATGTTATTGTTATCACTTACAAATTATTTCTTAGCCAATCATTCAGGTGTTTTTTTAATCATATTTGAAAAATTAAACTTGAATCAAAGAGATAAGGGTTGTCCCTAATAATTGTAAGTATTTTTTTAGACGAGACAGCGAGACATTCGACAATTATAATTATGAGAATTAAAGTTATGAAGTTGTTTGAACTCGCCTTTAGTTGCAATTTGAAGTAAAGAAATCAACAAAATCACAAAAATAGAAATGACACCCATTAAATTGACGTTTATTAAATGAAAATATCAGTTTCGCCACTTTAAAAATAACAAATTACTCTACAAATTCCGGAAACACCCGAAGAGAAGGCGTTTGTAACACAGAGTGCCGTCAAACGCTATTATCGCTTTCTACAGTAGAATTCTATTATAGAAAGCAACAGGTAGAATACTATAGTGCATGGAGTCCCACTGCTGGTATACTTTGGGTGAAAAGAATGAGCTCTGGACCCTTCCAGCTGTCAAGGAGTATTAAAACAGAGCATATCAAACAGTTCGCCGAGGAAACAGTTTGAGCGAAGCAATATCGAACAACTTTTTAGTACTAAATACTAAATCGTTTCCCAATTATTCTTTAGATAATTGTGAAGCAATGACGTTAGTTTTAATATAAAAATTCTGTAAATAAATAACATAGCTATACAAATTAGCTTTGTAAGGATTCAGAACTATTCGGTATTAGTTCATAGCCAATTCGGGATTGACGTGATACGCATGCTCGATTCTGAACAGGTTCCGGATTATTTTGAACCTCGAACGATTTTGGACCTAGTTAATGGAAATGTCAACTTACAGCAGTTCTTATCTAATGTGACTTGCACAGTCACGATTGTCTGGTTAGATTACCAATTCTGTAATTCTGGAACTAACAGTTCTAGGTTGATTCATCGAACTGGTGAAATCGATTCATAATTGATTCCGAACTAGTTCGAGAGCAATTTTGGGATCCGCGAACGTAAACTGCGCGTGCGAATAGTTTTGAATTGGTTCTGAATCCTGTAATAACTGTAACACTAATCGAGGTATGGGAAGATTTATTCAAGAATTGAATTGAATGAATAAAATCACCTCCCTCTAAGAGATAATAAAAATAAAAAATGAATATGAAAAAATTTTGGTAGCCACTGAACTTTCTAGAGAAAGTAACATTTCAGTATTTGAATCTGTATAAGAGGGAACATTATATTATCGAAAACTATTATAAAACCCAAATTCTACTATATATATATATATATATATATATATATATATATATATATATATATATATATATATATATATATATATATATATATATATATATATATACAGGGTAGCGAGAAAGTATGGCAACAAGCGATTTTCTTTAAAACGATTAGAGTTATAATTATCAAATTTTAGGGTTATCAACGGGAATATATTCTGCGTTTTCTAGAAGACCTGTCAAAGTCAGGTGACGTCACCGTTCAGTGTACCGCCGCCATCTTAGATTTTTTCAAATAGCAACGTAGGTCGAGTGATATCTCGTAGAAAAGCTCATTTTTTCCTCTTTCCAAAAATATAGAAACAGTACCACATTACTAAGAAAGTATCCTATAACATTGCAGATATATGTGTTAATTTCTCTATATTTTGGAAGACTGCTGGTACGTCACTGGTATACGGTTAATAAAAAAACAGTAGTATGCAATGAAAAAATATGTCAAAATTCACCTGTCAAATGTCAGAGTCTTTTTATTTGATAACAGCAGTGTTTAAATCATATTTTTAAATAGTAAATTGATTTAATCTTGGTATTTGATACATGTAGTGTTTGCGTTGTATTTGTGAAAAGTAAATTGAGAATGGTATACTTATCGGAAAAAGAAAGGATCCAGATACTTATATTGATTGGATATGGCGATAAAAAACGTACATGTTAAGAAGTAAGTTATTTGTTCAATGATTTAAATCCTCAACATGCCCCTATAAGTAAATCAACAGTTTCCAGAATATAAAATAAATTGAATGAAACCGGTCGCGTACAAGATCGCCCAAGGTCTGGCAGACCAAAAACTGCAACTAACGAAGATAAGACTTTAGACGTCCTAGTAGATGTTCAACAAAATCATCAAACATCTACGTATTGGTTGGCAAGAAATCATGATATTAGCAGGAAGTCAGTAAGTACAAACAATTTTGCATCGGAATAAGTTCCATCCCTACAAAATTAAAAACCACCAAGGATTAGCTGAGGATGATTTTGATCGAAGATTAGAGTTGTGCAAAACTGTTCTATAGAAAATTGGTGATCAAAATAATTGCTTAGATTCCCTTGTATTTATTGATGAAGCTACATTTTGTCTAAACGGCACTATCAATCGACATAATTGCCGGTACTGGTCAGATTCTAATTCCCAATGGATGGATGAGGCCCATACACAATACCCACAAAAAGTTAATATATGGGCTGGTTTGGTGAAAAACCATATCATTGGTCCATTTTTTATCGACGGCGCTCTAACTGGTGAAAAATATCTTGATTTCTACTGAATCAAATTATACCTGAAATTACTGATCTATTTTCAAATATGAACATATATTTCCAACGGGATGGTGCATCTGCGCACTTTCATAAAAAACGTTAGGCAATGTTTGTATATAACTTTCCCTCAGAGATGGATTGGTCGAAGAGGTGTAATTGAGAGGCCAGCAAGATCTCCCGACTTGAGTCCAATTGATTTTTTCTTATGGGAATACCTGAAGGACCGCATGTATGTTAACAGACCAACAAACATAAACGATTTGAAAGATCGCATACGTCTTGAAATGCAAGGAATTTCTCCAGAAATTATCAACAATTCCATTCGAAGCTTCCAAGACAGATTGTATTATTGCCAAGAAACAGGTGGTCAACATTTTGAGCACTTGTTATAAAGAAACTGTTGATTATGTGTTATTATTCTGGTTAATTTTTTTGTTATATGATATGTGTTGAAAAATTGAATATATTAAGTTTTTGACACTTGTTTCTTGTATTTTTTCAGTAATGTTGTACTTATTCAGTATTTTTGAAAAGAGGAAGAAATAAGCTTTTCTACGATATATCACTCGACCTACGTTGCCATTTAAAAAAATTCAAGATGGCGGCGGTACACTGAATGGTGACGTAAGTAAACTTTGACGGATCCCCTAAAAAATGCAAAATGCAATCGCGTTGATAACCCCAGAATTTGATAATCATATCTTTGACAGTTTCAGAGAAAATGGCTTGTTGCCAGACTTTCTCGCTACCCTGTATATATTTATTTATATATATATATATATATATATATATATATATATATATATATATATATATATATATATATATATATATATATATATATATATATATATATATATATATATATATATATATATATATATATATATATATATATTTATATATTTATATTTATTTATATATATATAAATATATATATATATATATATATATATATATATATATATATATATATATATATATATATATATATATATATATATATACATAAGGTACTTACATTCTCAGTATATCTTCTGCAAAGCGGTTTATAGGAATTTGTACCACATATAACCAATTTTCCTGGTACAGGTCTATATAATATCCTGATATAATTTTGACAATCATCCTCGGTTTTTCCTTTCACTAAACACAATTCATGGTGTTTTTTGGTAGAGGGCCATTCTATCCGGGATCTTTCATTGAAATCATAGATGCTTAAATTGTAAAATGTGTTCCTGCCACCAAGTAAAATTGAATTATCATCTTGGTTTAGGACAACGAAATGGTCTGGATATGATGAATTACCCGTGAACCTGAAAAAATAAATAATCTAAGATTATGAACGGCATGAAAATGTTCGAAAGTAACCTTAAAATAAAAAAAAAGCGTGAGCAGCAAAACTTCATCGCTAAGGAATTGAAAAAAAAAATACTCACAAAATACTAAAATACTACGCAAAATAGTTGTATTTTTACTTCGATAATAAAGAATAAAATTGAAATAAAATGAATATTTAAGGGGGGCTTCCGTACAAAAACGCCATTTTTTGCCTATTTTTGTCGATATCAATAAAAGGTAACAGGTAGGCACTTGCAATATTCCCAAAATACATAATTGTATATTTACTTTGGGGTCATCCATAAATTACGTCACAAGAATTTTACCGGATTTTTTACCCTACCCCCGTCCTTGTCACAGCTGGTCACATTTGTGAGACTCCCCCCACCCAAGTGTGACGTCACATATTTTGCAAATTTTCATTTGGAAATTATTGAATGAAAACGGCGGTTCCGAAATCAGTTTTATTTCCATTTAAATTAGTTTTCAATAAAATTAACATCGAATCAAATAATTAACAAAACAAAAAACGATTTATTATATTAATTAAAAAATTTAAAACAAAAAACAATTGACTTTGTTAATCAAAGAAATCAACAAAACAAAAAATATTAATAGAATTATATTGATTAAAGATACAAACTTAATAATCTCTATTAGTCCATGGACTAATAGATTTTCAAATGTGACGTCACGAAATTCAGGACCCCTCCCACCCCCTTGTCATATAATGTCACACTTCGTCGACCCCCTCCCTCCCCCTAAACGTGTGACGTAATTTATGGATGGACCCTTTACAATAATAAATAATAAAGGTACGGAACGCTTCGTGCGCGAGTCCATCTCCAAGCGAGTCTAACCAACAACGTCTTCAAGACGTTGTTGGTCTAACTAAGACCCAAAAATGGTCATTATTTTGGACTGCTAACCATTTATTCACGTTCGGTTTTCGTTCCACTTACGATTATTCACAATCTTTGTTTTTGTCGCACGAATGAAATCGCTTTAAGGCCCCTACACACGGGCGTCGATGTCTTAATACATCAACGTGCAACCAATAACGTTAATGTGGATGCAAAAAACGCACGTTTTTGAATGCACTCACAACCCGGATGAATGCCGCGTTGATGTTTTCAGGAATCGCTTGAATTTTTGGATGCGCATTCCAACAATTGCATTCAAATATCTACGTGTGGATGCAAATTACCGTGGAGTGTGCGTTTTTAAAAGCAGTAGCGGTTAAGTTTATGAAATAATTTGTTACTGCAGTAGGTATTTGAAATAATAAGTTAAATATTTCATGAATTCGTATAATATTTACTAAAAATGTTTGCAGATAGTTTCATCATTATGTCTGACTGCAGAACAATGTCCCGGGAAATTCTACGGGAATTTGTGGAGTTGTACAAGGACCTACCCTGCTTGTGACAGACAAAATCAAATCACTATTTCGACCGAAATAAAAAAAATTAAGCATACAAAATATTTATAGAGAAGCTGCAAATCATTCAACCAAATGCTACAAAAAGTACAGTTGTCGCTAAAATCAACAGTCTTCGTGGTGGGTTTTGGAGATAAATTGAAAAAGTTTTTATTTCGAAGAGAAGTGGTACGGCGAGGCTTTCGGAGATATTAAAGTAGTGAATTTTAAATCTTGGTAATTTCTTGCAGCAATTTCTGCAGTTGTTGCCAATCTCATCATTGTGTCTTGATGTTTTATTAATGGAATAATCATGTCCAATAGTTACGAATAGGTTTCTTCATCCATCCTTACATAATTACGAGAGTCCTCTAGTTCTAACCTCCATTTTTCTAACAGGTGAATGTGTGAAAATTTTTATCGTTTCAGAAACCAACCTTCAGACCACATTCGGCGACGATTTTCATTTTCCTTTTTCGTTGTACACGCCACTGCCACCAGAGCTGAATATTCCTCCTGCTCAGACATCTGGCCAAACATTTTAGCAGACTGGTCAAAACTATGGTTTTGTACGTACGTGTGTACGCAATCAGGTTGCACGTTATTGGTTGCACGTTTTTGTATGCACGTCGATGTATTAAGACATCGACGTCCGTGTGTAGCCCGCCTTAGATATAACAGATGTGTCAGAGGCCTCGGTAGCCCAGCGGTAAGGTGAACTGCCTTCTGCCGTTTGTATACCGAGGATTGTGGGTTCGATTCCCACCTTGCTCTTGGGTGTTGTATATATGTTTTCAGTGGTTAATAATAATTAAAAATGTTGGGTAATGTACTCAGATTACAAGCCCATTGGCCGTTCGGAACCGGCGTTAAACTGTAGGTCCCTCGAGTTAAAAAAAAAAAAACAGATGTGTCAGATTATTTTATTTCTGCCGATTAGAACTCCATAATACAGACTCATAGTGAAATTCGATACGAAAATAAATTAGACATGTTGAAGACGAAACGGATTGGCTTGAAATTGACACGTAATGGATAATTAAAATTATGTACCTATAAAATTTGAATCTAATGAACATGTGAGTAACCAAGTTACAAGTCTAGCTAAATCCAGTTGAGATGAAAAGGAGAAAAACATGAAAAACTGTGACAATTAGATCAAGATACCTTTCTCTTCAGTAACAAGGAAATGAATAATAGTATTTGTCTGTGAAATTTGAACCACACCACGTTAAAATAAAATTAGTTATTTTCAAATTAATGTGATATAGCTTGTTTTGTAACTGGACGAACCGCTTTTATGAAATAATGGTGTCAAAATAAGCTATTTTGTGAAACAAGATTTAATTGAGAAGAAAAAGTAGGCAGTGAGCAAAAAAATTAATGCTTAAAAATAATTTTATTTTTAAATTAAGAAACGTTTGGATGAAAATAGGAACATTCGGAAGAAAACTTTAAATTAAGTAACAACTGCAATTTGGTTAAATTAAGGATGTTTCAACTATCTCTTCCCCTCACTCTCTATTAAATCGAAATTCATCAATTCTTCTTCATTTTCCAATCAAATCATGAAAAACATACGTGTTGACCATAGGCAATTTCATACATTACATAAAGTGAAAATTCTTTAATAATTTAAAAATTATCAAACAAATTTCCAAGGGAGCTGGTTATTCGTATTTCGCAATGCAAAATGTGCATTAACAATCCAACGATGAATTATAGAAAACGTCAAGTCACCCCGACTCAAAAACTGCATACAGCTGTTCCGATCTTATTAGATCTCATCAGCGCAGCTTATTCGACTCGGAGTGAATTAACAAATTTCTAATTCTTCCTCAATACAAATCGTGGTCGTAAACACTATCTGGATAATAATCCAGAGCGCCCTCCACGTATTGGAAACCAACAATTCACCGTTCAGATCGAAAATGCAGAATTACGTCATTTTCCTCTACGTTTTGTTGATCACCAATGATTTGCACTTAATTTTCTATAATTTCGAGCTCTATCTTTTCTTCTTGTCCTTGTCTTGAGGAGAAACGACTTCTAAAGGCAGTATTTATTTTTTGAAAAAGTTAGAGTAGTGGTTGAGTACATTGAGTGCATAATCCTCTTTAGATCGGCTTCACTCCGACTCCTGCTAGGACAGTTTGGAGAATAGCATTATTTTGTGTTTTTTTGGAACGAAGATCCTTACGGCAGGCTTGGAGGATATAGGGAAAAATATGCGAGACTAAAAGTGTGACGGAAATAGACTGACGAAAGTCGCGCTTTTAGTTCACACAAGCGAATATTGTATACCTTTCTCATTCTCCCTCTTTCTTTCCGTTCTCTCATCCCTTCTCCTTCTGATCCCACTCCGCCACGTCAATCGCCAATTCGCCAATGCATTATATGTACTCATGAATTCATGTACAAGCAACTCGAAAACGTCAGATGTGAAACATCGAAATAATTTTGTATAAGTTATATGCATAAAAGAACAGATTACGATAGGAATCAGATATGGCATAATGAAAAGATAAAGCTTTACAAATTTGTTCCATAAAATAATGACTACGTATTGTAGGTTTATATTCAATTATATAGCGTGGCGATACGTTATCCTCTCGGTATATACACTCTTGCGCCTATATTCTACGTTGCGTTGACGACCGAGTGGTCTAAGTAATGAACCGTGGTGTGCCGCATTTCTGGGTTCGAATCCCAGAGGAGACTTCTGGCTTTTTTTCATTTATTTATTTACAATCTCGTAAGTTTTCGCAAATTGTGGTCCTTCAGCATTATTCGAAGGAATGTCGTACACCGTTCCTTTTTTTTTTCTAGACATTTATTCTTGTTGATCCTTAACAAAGAAATATAAATTTTTTCGGTTTTGAAACTGAAAGTGCCAATTGCCCGATGTTTTCAAATATTTGTCACGGTCTGTTTTCAATTCAACACGTCGTTTGAAATTACTATTTCAGCTTTAATTTCTCTTTCTTAATTGCCAAAAATTCTATGTGGTGGTTTAAAGTAGTGTCCTACAATGGGGAAGTATATAACGACAGTTTCTATATTGGTTGTAACATAAAAATGATGGTGGTGTTTTTATTTTAACCACCACACCCATCTGTGAAGAGCATATCAACGTGGTTTTTGACTGCTTTTGCAACCGCAATGTTTATGGCTGGCTCTGCACCTGTACTATCTCAATTTTTAGCTGGTTTTCACATCGTTACAAACTTTTATGATCAGTTACAAGGTTTATGGCTACTTTTCACACTTGAATCTTCGACAGAACCTTACTGTAGGGGACGACATCCTGAATCCAACGATATACCTCACTCAATTTTTGTAAAATATGGATTTAGCAGGCTTTTAAAGATCGACAAATTATTTTGCAATTATATAAATGCAAAAAAACTCGTGAGCAGCAGAGCTCCTTCACTGAGGTCGTATTTTTCGGGCAAAATGCATCGCGTCGAGGTGCGATTCTAACGAATTGAATTGTATTTTGAAAAATCTCCCTTAAATAGAAAGGCAGAAAATAATTTATTTCGTTAAAAAAAATTCGCGAAGTTGATCGTGCTTGCGGAAAAAAGTTAAAACCAACGAAGGAACGTACCTCAACATCAACTGAATCTATTGTAGAAAAATCTGCGTAAAATTGGCGCGATTGGAAAAATTTAAACAAATTTTAATAGTTTAGTTCTGCCTCGGAAACAACTTCAGATACCAAATTTCAGCTCATTCGAATATATGGAGATGCCAATATGTACCAGGAAATATATATATGTATATATATAAATATATATATATATATATATATATATATATATATATATATATAATATTTTATATATATATATATATATATATCTATATATATATATATATATATATGTATATAAATATATATATATATATATATATATATTATATATATATATATATATATATATATATTATATATATATATATATATATATATAATATATATATATATATATATATATATATATATATATATATATATAATATATATATATATATATATATATATATATATATATATATATATATATATGTTATATAATATATATATATATATATATATATATATATATATATATATATATATATATATATGTATATATATATATATATATATATATTTATATATATATATATATATATATATATATATATGTATATATATATATATATATATATATATATATATATATATATATATATATATATATAATATATGTATATACCAGACATGAACAATTTTCGAAAAAAAAATAAGACTAAAACTCGTTCTTACCTAATACTGGATATCTGCTTCAGATTATTGACTAGTTTTGCACCACTATCTGGCAGCCATGCTTGACAAACATCAGTCAAAAACTGTAGCCGGATCAGTAGCTGAATGAAGAAATAATAGTCATGGTAGAGTTTCCACAATGTCGTCATATTGAAAGCGTGCGTAACTAACACGCTTCCATCATGTCCACAGCTTCATTCTTGAGATATTCTGAAACAAGAATGTATCATTAATTCAAGAACATCTTCGAGGGGATCGATAAATTTCTGTCGACATAAGCGTTGATTGTCAAGAAAACGATTCCAAAGCAGCAATTCAAGGTTGCTATATACAGGGCATTTATTAAACATAGCTGCATCAAAAGTTGAAAGGCTTATTCCCTGGACTTTCCTAAGAATATTTTGTCCTTTCGTGTGTTTTAAAAAGCTGCTTCGTTTCGGAAATTCAAGAGAAACAGTTATCGACAATAACAACCAAAATTTACAGGTTGAGTTTCTTATATTATAAGAACTAGTTTTCTAAAAATATTTTGTAATTTGATGATCTTTGAACAGCCATTTTGTTTCGAAGATACAGGCGAAAAAAATTGTTGACAAGATCAATTTCGATATTTCCGGCGAAAGGGGTTGTGCAGGTTTGATTTTCGTCAAACAGTTATGAGATTTCTGAAGGTTGCTAAAATAATCGCTCCTTCATACGCTTCGAAAATCGGGGTATTATCAGTATCTTGATGATACGGCAAAATGAAAATGATGCACTATATCATTACGTAATTGCAACCCACGACGAATAGATAAATTTTTATCTAATTCAATGCTAATTTGCATCCCATGACATTATAATGATAAAAGCAATCAGAATAACAAAATGCGAAAGACTAATTCTAATTTGCAGCGATTTATTATTTCCCCCAGAGAAATGTGCTTCCATCAACATTAAGTTACCTCTATGGTCTATGCAATGCGCATAACCACGTGGGAAAAATGACTACGAGGATTTAAAAGCGAACAATGCAAATCTCTTGATGATAAAGTCTACTTAATTACGAGGCATTGTTAAGTTGAAGTTGCAACAGTTCTTTCTTGCACATTACACAAAATTACAGAACGATTAGAAGAAAAAATTACTACAAAAATACTTAAATTTACTATAATGACTCCTATGGGTATCCTACGATCAAAAGACAGTAAAATGACATTTACTTCTTCATGAACTTTATATTTACAATTAAATCACATCGTTCGAAGCTTGACATACACTTTTACAAGACTGGTAACTGGAGAAACCGGTATTCGATTATTTTCTACAGATTTCATTCAAGTATGTGTAATCTTATAGTATATCATCTATAGCAGTTATAGCGATAAAATAGAGTGAAGACATCAATGGTTGAACAGTCTATAGCGATAAAACAAAACAATCATATTTTAAAATTTAACGAATTCATAGAGTAAAGACATCAATGGTTGAACAGTCTATAGCGATAAAACAAAATAATCATATTTAAAACTGAACGAATTTACAGGGTAAAATAATATCATTCCAGTGGTTGAACCCAGCGCGAGAAGAAAACCCAGCGCCGCCATCGCACAACAACGCCGATCAGTAACCCCGGGATGCATAAACACCCGCCTGTCCGATGCATCTACAGTAACAAAGGATCCCCCCCAGGGCGGGGCGGCCGCCACCGAGGGGAGCCAGCCCGCGCGCCCTCAGGCGATCACCGGAACCAAGAATTTTCTTTTAAAAACCTTTTTCGTTTCTAGTACTAAGTATTGATATAAATTGCGAGTAGTTCATCACGATGATACCATAAAAAGTACTTTTTTGTATACATAAATATAATGACAACACATTACTCCTTGCATACTTCAAGCCACTTATCAGAATACATACACTCATCATAATGTTTAAATATATAAGCAACAAGTTCAACAGAAGTAGTGAGAATTTAGGTGGATAATTAGAAATGAGAAAAAGTTGATTAAACTGTTGAAAAGGCAACATCTGCTTGCATGAATTCAAATAGTGCTGAATAAAAAATACACACATACTCGCTTTGTTTGCTTACAAAAATTGGATTTATACTTCAAGCTGATTATTCTATTTTCGTAATGATTGAAAAATTGCACACACATAAATTTCTGCGTACACTTGAAGCAGTATTTTTTGAAGACTTCATAGAGATTTGAGAACAAATTTTAACTTATCGTCACTTGTAATGTCAACTCTAATTGACAAGATACCTGAGAAGATCGTTGGAAGAAGAATTTTGCACTTCCAGCTTCAGCAAGAAGTTCTTAATTCTTTGAACCATTTAAACTAATATACCTTCAGAAACATTCATACCTAGTCTAGGATTCTCTACCTCTGCTCCACAAGGAGTGTTTTTGCGAGCAGTTGGCTTCCAGATTGTGGATATTAAATTGAGGAAAATTCACTTTGAATACGTGGCCGTTCATTCATTTCGTCCGTTATTATTGTATAAATTTCTTTTTGCGGAATAAGTCTGATTTTTCTGGAAATGGTCCTTCAGCTTTCAAAATATTACCAAAATATTTTTGATCTCATATTACATGATTGTTTATGAAGATACTGTTGGGAGATTTTGTTATTTGAACCATTGTAACTCATAGAAATTCAATTCACAAACATTCATACCTAATCTAGGATTTTCTACCTCTGCCCCACAAGACGTGTGTTTATAAGCAGTTGGCTTCCATTTTGTAGGTATTAAATTGAGGATTATGAACTTTTTCCTTCAAGTTTTCATTCTGAAATTTACTTTGAACACGTGGCCATTCATTCATTTTGTACATTATTGTTGTAAAAATTCCTTTTGTGGAATACGTCTGATTTCCCTGAAAATTGAGTAGAGATGTTCCTTCAGCTTTCAAAATTTCACCAAAATATTCTTATCTCATATAACATGATTGTTCATGAAGATACTGTTGAGAGACGGATTGTATTCAATGCCATTTGAATTTTCTGATAATGAAGAGAATTGACTATTCAGAAATAGACCGATGGATTTCTGTTCTACGTCTGTAAGTCTTAATCCTCTAGTACTTCACGCGAAGTGTATGAATAAGTGTAATTCATTTAAATCAATGACTCATACGTACTAACTGACTCTGCCACTTTCCCTTTTTTACCGCTGAGAAGTGCGGTTAATTCAAGTAGATTCTCAATTAACCATACGGAACCTTGTAAAGTAACATATACTGTTCCTTCTTATTATTTTGTTGAGTTTTTTTGTCACCTCGACAAACAAATCATTCGCAACCTATTCATGCCCGAGTATATTGATATTCAAAATATGTATGACACCTAATGAGCTTTCCTTCAATGGAATCCCTGACAGTCAACACATATCTAATGAATTCGTGTTGCATGATTTTTTTTGTTAATTAATACTGTTTGCATGCATTACCATATAGTATTCGATGACTTTCATTGTTAAGAAAACATTGTGCTTTATTTATACTATTTGATGGCTGATATATACATAAAAAACTCGATTTTATTAAAAAGTTGATGTTTCACTACGACATTCGAAAAAATTGAAATTTCTTTGACATTTATTGATTTGAAAAAATAGAAAAGGTGACTTTGTCTTGTCTTGTTAAAATTTTTTTCGGATGTGGTTGTTCTTTGTTATTTATTATGTGCTATTCAGTCTAATATTAACATTCAAAATTGTTATCATTAGAAGGTGAGGGAAACTACAGAAACCTTTACCCACGTAATTTTCGAAAAAAATAATAATAGGTTACTATTTATCTAACAACAAAGAAATTAGTCGCGGGAAAATATTAAAAAAGTAGAGCAGAATTATCGGTATAGAACGCTTATATGGAAGCAGCCGTTGACACGTGTTTCGGACTCTTTGGTCCTCATCAGAACGGCGTAGCCAAGTATAGGATTGAAAATTTGGAGATGAAAATAGTATAATAAATAAAATCCTCTGCTATGGAAGATAAACCACAAATATGTGATTATCTTCCATAGCAGAGGATTTTATTTATTATACTATTTTCATCTCCAAATTTTCAATCCTATACTTGGCTACGCCGTTCTGATGAGGACCAAAGAGTCCGAAACACGTGTCAACGGCTGCTTCCATATAAGCGTTCTATACCGATAATTCTGCTCTACTTTTTTAATGTTTTCCCGCGACTAATTTCTTTGTTGTTAGATAAATTAGTAACCTATTATTATTTTTTTCGAAAATTACGTGGTAAAGGGTTCTGTAGTTTCCCTTACCTTCTAATGCATAACAATTTTGAATGTTAATATTAGACTGAATAGCACCATAATAAATAACAAAAGAACAAACCACATCCGAAAAAAATTTTAACAAGACAAGACAAAGTCGCCTTTTCTATTTTTTCAAATCAATAAATGTCAAAGAAATTTCAATTTTTTCGAATGTCGTAGTGAAACATCAACTTTTTAATAAAATCGAGTTTTTTAAGATTCAACCAGCCTGTTATTGCTAATAATTATCAAGAGATTATATATATATATATATATATATATATATATTTTTTTTTTTTTTTTTTTTCCATGGTGCATATTGGTAACCCAGCGATTCCCCCGATAAGCTGAAATTTGGTATCTGTAGTTTTTTTCGAGGCAGAAGAAAACTATCAAAATTTGAGTAAATTTTTACGTAGATATTTGTGTTTTTATTTATATATTTTTCCACGGTACATATTGGTTCCAGCGGCTCTGGAGTTGTTTTCTAGGCTGAACTAAACAATCAAAATTTGGGTGAAATTTTCCAACCGCCGCCATTTTTAGATGTTTCTTGTTTTTTCGTGGTACTGCTCACCTCCACAGCTTCTGAAGATTGAGTAAGAGGGTTGAAGTTTGGTACCCAGATTGCGTTCTTGTTCAAATACGTTCCTTTGTGGGTTTCAACTATTTTCCTCAACCTCAAGTTTGAAAAACTAAATTATTTTTATTACGGTGTTTGTTCAGTACGCAATAAAATACCACGACATTCGTGGCTTTATAAAGCCACGAATGTCGTGGCGAAACGTCAACTTTTTAATAAAATCGAGTGTTTTGAGATTCAACAAGCCTATTATTGCTAATAATTATCAAAAGATTATATATATATAAATATATATATATATATATATATATATATATATATATATATATATATATATATATATATATATATATATTGTTAGAAATTAAAATAATTAGGAAGATAGAAAATTAACTTCACGTATAGCCAATATCATTCACTTTTCTATAATTCGAAACTCAAGGAAATACAACACAGGGAAAGCGGAGAGTTTACCCGAGCAGAGAGATTATCTGAATGTCGACGTAACCCTTGTTATTTTCATTCCTGTGCGATCCAATAATAATTTACGTGGCTCAAGTACTTAATAAATCAAATAAAGAAATACTCAGCACTTCAGACTAAACAACGCACAAGAACCTCTCACCACGTCGTCATTCGATACTCCCTTTGACCGGCAGCGGCTTTCATAATAATGTTGAAAATAACCAAAACAAGAGACTTTCAATTCTCCGTCGGCTAATTTCTAACAATATATATATATATATATATATATATATATTATATAATATATAATATATTAATATATATATCATATATATATATAATAATATATATATCTATATATCACTATATATATACTATATATATATATATATTATATATATATATATATATATCTATATATATATATATATATACAAAAAGGAAAAGAGTATTGCCGTAAAATTTAGATAATAAAGTCTATGAGTTCTCGGCAAATAAAAAGGGGCCAACTAACGAAGAATCACAACCATTTCGTTAATAATGTCTATATTTCGGATATAGATTATATCCTTCCTCAGGACTCTACAAATATACATGGTATTAGAACATAATTAAAAAATTAAAATATTCACAACTTACAACTAACAAGGCAGGATGTAAATTAAACCATAACAGAAAATGCAGTGTAGGGTAGTTGGGGGCAAAAATACGCAGTTACGTTATCTTCTGTCGTCTTCAGAATTTATGAAAGTATAGAATTTTTCCAATGTTACTAAGGGAGAGCTTACATACTGTTTTTCCATTTTCAGTATCGACAGAAGTTCTATAAGATCACTACTGAATGAAAAACATGTTTTTTCAAAATCTGATTTTGCGTACTCTTGCCCCTACAAATGGGGCAGTAGTACGCAGGTGCGTATTTTTACCCCAAAGTTAAAATGCCAAATTAAAGAGATGATAAGTGTTCAAAAAAAGCTATACTTTATTGAAAAAATCAAATATAAATGACAAAACATTAATCCAAAAGAGAACTGTATTCGCTGAGGTCGTTAGAGAATCCTACTGATTCCGAAAATCTGAAAGAACTTGTTTTTATTGGCTTGGAGAGCTTTAGAACAATATCGTCCTTTCGAAAATAGGCATCTTCCGTTGTCTCACGAAAACGAAATGATGTGGGCAGTCGTTTAAAAAATACACCTTCATAACCATAATCATTTTGTTGGCAGACTTTGGCGACAAATAACCTATATGATTTTTTTCCAAAAACCTTTACTATTACAAAGTCATCAGGGGAAATATTTGATACTCCATCGATATATTGCCTTTCATCGTTTTCGGAAAAAGAGATGTCACAGGAATCAATACTTTCATTATAGGAGAGTGCTACTGATTCATCAGATGATGATTCTTCGAAACATTTTCGTTTGACGGCACGAACTTTAGCATTTTGACTTTTGACCTTTTGATTCCTCAGTAAAGTTTTCCTCTCCTTCTCTTTTTCTGCTTCCTTCTTTTCTTCTTGTTCTTGTATAAGTCGCTCTTTATTTGGTGTCGATGTTAGTAGGGTTGACTTTAAACTTTTCCTGGTTCGTTTCCGCTTTATCTTAATTTTTGGAAAGGGAATGATATCTGAAGGTAAAGCTGCATGTGTATTTGTATCAGTTAAATATTCTAGAGTTCCAAATGCAGTCATATTTGAGGGACCAGGTACAGAAATTACTGACTGTTCTGTTTTTGATGATGGCTGGGGCTCCATCGAGTCAGTTATAGTTTCTTTTGAGCCTGTTTGGTCAGGTAAAGTTACTGAAAATTTTTTTACTTGTTCTGGCTCGAACTGGATGAAAATGTGATCTTCATCGTCTAAGTTTTCATCTAAAATTTGATCCGTTACTTCCGCTGGCATAAAATCTACGTCCGAAAAAATATTTTTATCGAGTGGGTAGATTCCTGTAGCCCGAAAGCCCTCTCTTGCTATGTCTACAGTAGGAGTTAATGCTGTGGAAAATAGACCAGCTACATGATAAATGGAGAGAACCTGTCCTGGATGGAAAGTGGTCCAGCTGTCAGCTACGCTCTCATAATAAACCTTCAATGGTTTGAAAAATGCCCGATCGAGTGGCTGGGTCTTATAGCTACTATGCGGTGGCAGACTTAATAAAAGAATGAAATTATCTTCTGCAAATCTTACTGCTTGAAGACTTGTGTGTGATACATGATTATCTAAAACCAGGAGAATGCGGTTGTCCTCTGTTAGATTAGTATGTTTTTCAAAATGCTCCAGGCACTTGATGAAGGTGAGAGTGTTCATGTAACCACTATCATTAACAGCCATGTCGCAGACAGTGGGCCCTTCTTTTATTAGAAGAACAAATCGAAAATATGGATGGACATGATGACCAGTTGCACTCATACAACAAACAACCGTAATTGTTCGTCCTTGCTCAGCAGTTACTGCCTTTGCAACATCTCTCTTTCTAACTGGGGCAACATGTTTGGGCAGATGGTTTGGGACTGTCTGAACACCAGTTTCATCAACGTTGTAGATACGATTGGGAGGTATCTTATATTTTTTTATAGTGTTCTCCAAAAGTTCGAAATACTCAGCCAGTTGCACTCTATTAAAGCCCATAGTTCTAGCAATGCTTGTTTTCCGTGGAACTCGTAAGGATAATCGGTTCCTTTTCATGAAAGATCTCGTGAAGTCCCGACCAGCCAACTGATTCAAAAGCGAAAATGGATGCTCTATACGATTTTTTACACAATAAGAGTAAATTAAAAATCGTAATGACTTGAGTGTCATTCCATAAAATCGTTTGTCGAGTTCTTTGCAATGCTGAACTATTTCGTTTTCTTGCACCTCAGTCAGAACTGCTTTAAATCTGCCTAAAGACTGAACACCATTTCCTTTTCTCAACCGTTGCCGTAGTGTCGCTTCATGAAATCCCACAGCTTTTGCTGCCTGACGTATAGAAACGCCATTATTAATAAGTTCACGAGCTTCGCACAATATAATTTCTGTCAAAGGCTTGCGCTCCGATTTTCTTTTGTAGTTTCTGAAAAACGAAACCAGGATTCAAATCAGCTGAATGTTTAATTCGAAATTGGTATTAACAAAATTAATTTAAGTTAATGGGGCAAAAATACGCATTCGTGGTTTTGCCCCATAGCTCTCGCGTATTTTTGCCCCATTTGGTATCACTATCTAAATCATCTGTTAGGTATTAACGTCTTAACCTCAATCGAAAACTCATCAACATAATAACCCACAATCAAGCTAAGAAAACACCCCACTGAACCAATTCAACAAATAATGCAAATTTGAATTCATCATAAATTAATTTTGTTATGCCAATATTACACTGTAATGTTAAAAAATAATATTTACCTCATAGTTTGTAGACACGGCGTGGATCACCTATTATCTTAGAACAATACATATGGGACACTGTTGCCATACGTTTGTGACTAAAATCGTTTCAAACTGGACATTAGCGGCAAATTTAAATGGGGTGCGTTCTTTTGCCCCGTGCGTGTTTTTGCCCCCAACTACCCTATGTTGAATATAAGAGTCACCAAACAGTACTTAATAAAACATTGAAACAAAAATAAGAGCTAAATCCAAAATCAATATCGAAATCGACAACATAACCCTCCAACGAATCGGAAGTAATAAAATGACAAATGTCAAACAGGTTCTCAATATTAATTATATATATATATATATATATATATATATATATATATATATATATATATATATATATATATATATATATATATACTATATTATATATATATATATAAATATATATATATATATATAAAATATATATATATATATATATATATATAATATTATATATATATATATATAATATATATGTATATATAATATATATATATATATATATATATATATATATATATATATTATGTATTATGGAGGCGACTGTTCATTCTTTATTTTTTAGACTGAAATCGTTGTGACCGAGTAACCAAATTCAAAATACCCACTCCCTTTATATACATAATTTATTCTTGTTTTCAAAGCACCAATTTGAGGCAGGCCATAACAGTGATTTGAGAAACAAAGTACTTTTTCTGTTGTTGGTGTTGCCAATCCAGAATACATTCTAAATTACAAGGTCTATGGCGAGCCATATTCCCCCCCCCCCCCCACCCCCCCCCCCCCCCACCCCCCCCCCCCCCCACCCCCCCCCCCCCCCACCCCCCCCCCCCCCCACCCCCCCCCCCCCCCACCCCAGTCACTTAAATGATCGACTAAATTATAGCTTGGGAACGATGAGACAGAGATTTAGATATAGCACGAAATGTCTTTTTCCGCTCTAAATAAGTTGCTCAATCACTTCGAATTGAAGATCAGTTGTGCCGCTTTATCTTTCATCTTGAGAATAAAAGCCTTTTATCACAATGTTACTGGCTAGTGCTGGATCGGACAGTTGGAAGTTGAAGGAGAATTAACTGATATTTCCATGCAGAGAAAGGGACAATCAAATGATTTTCAAACTATTTATCTGGTTGATTTCAGTTGAAGCCTTTTCCGAAAAACTGTATATACTCCACATCTTTTGCCTCTGGTATTTGTATATCCATTTGTATATTTATATATATATATATATATATATATATATATATATATATATATATATATATATATATACATATTTGTATATTGTTGACAGCAGCCATTTAATATATTTAGGGAAAATACGACAACAAAAAAGGACAACTGGAACATATGAAGATAACAATGTGACAGACCGTTATGGAAATAACCATAATTTTGCGCTTCCTCTCGACTGGGTGATATAGATAAAATTCCATTGACGTGATAACGAAGATTCATATAAGGATATTCGGGATATTTGATTGGTGTATATAAATTTTTTTTAAGGCTATTCAATTTCTTGAAAAGGATTGATGAAATGAAATAATTTCTCATTTAATACTGAAATGAAAAAACTTCACATCTTTTTCGAGTGTAAAATGAATCAATAGCTATTAGACCACAAATGAACATCCTAACGTTCAAATTCAATTATAAGTGGTTGTTCAATTAGGAAAAATACCAAGTTTTCATAATCTTCATTGCAGTGATCTATATATTTCTCTTTTAATCACCAGAGCAATATAGGTGAGTGGCGCAGTACCCATCCCAATGGACACATAAATTAAGAGTTCTGGGTTCAATTCTCAACAGCGACAAAAGCTTTCCAGTTGATGATAATAGTTCCATGTGGCCTTGAAACAGTAAAAATACCACTGTTACAATAACTGAATTTACACAGGAACATTCCTTATATATAAAATCAGTTTCAGATCATAAAATACTAAAAAATCATTCTCGAATGCTCTGGAAGTATAAAGCGGTAGTACGATATATTTCGAAGGAAAAATAAGTTCCGTTTATATTTTTCTGCCAGTTTTATTCATGCCATTAAAATACCTATGAAACCATAGACTTTCTAGTAATCTCTTGAGAATTGTCTACTTTATGCACACTCAACGGTGGTTTCAGTTATAGGTACCATTAAAATCGTGATTTTTGATTTGTAGTTGAATGAAATAACTCTGAATAAATCTCAAAAATGCGAAGTACTTGACACCTAATAATTAACTATTACATAATATGCGTCTTATAACGAATACAAGTGGTATTCATGATTTTAGACAAGAAATTATGTACAAATATTCGACTGGTGTATTGATAATCTAAAAGAGATTGAAGTGCAATTGTACTGGGGGGCCTTTCGATATTTGCCCGGTAGGTCGAATACCTGCCAGGCCAATTATATATCTGACAGACTCAATTGAATTCTCGATAGATTTATATAATCACGAATTCCGAACTGTTATTTCAGTGGTTTATTACAGAGCAAGAATCGGAAACAGCAAATTGGAAAAAAAATAAAGGGTTTTAGTCTGCCAACAGATTTTAGACAGATATTCATTAAAATTATTAATTCCATCAAATAGTGGCATATTATAAAATATATTAGAAGATTCCTAAATTTCTTTGAATTGTATCGAGGATTGTATATGAAGTGAACTTTTCAAATAGTTGATGGAATCCGTCGTTACTACGTGTTAATTTAACATGATGAATAAAAACTAAAAGAATATACTACGTTTATTATCACAAAATATTCTGAAAAATATAAAACTGCGATTGCAATTTCGGTCACTAGACCATGATCAAATTAAATTCAAATTTAGTTTTTGTTTATCAAGTGAACTTTTGTTATGAATCTGAAGTATCTTCGAAATTAAATTCAAGGAAATTCTAAAGTTTTGAATAATTAAACAATTTTAAAAATAGATACAGGAAGATCAGGAAGACGCAAATGCGTATAGATAATTAGTTTTTGATCAAATGAATATTTTAATTGTTGGATGACATCAGGATTTTTTTCATCTATCTCGGAATTTAATCACGAGTTCAGAGACACCCATGAAGCTATGGTTCAAGTTACACAACGCTTGACATAGTTGCACATCCTTTAGTGTAGTTGCATGTCTCTTGACATTCCTGTCGAAGTGACTCACCCCTCGTACCTTTTCTCTCACCCACAATATCTCTTATGGGCCTACCACACGCTCAAGCTTCACGACAGTTTGGCTTGCGCAAGCATCTCGTACATTAAGATTGAACACAACAGTTGCTACCACACGGCACAGTTAAGTACGTGCAAGCATCATTCTTGACGAAGTCGTCGACACGATAACAATGCGTCCGAACGAAGAACTATTTCTTCAGCTGCAATTTTTTCAGTATTTGCTGATGAAAAAAAAGGCAAATGAAAATTCAAAAATCATTTTTTCGTAGGCTTCGTTTTTTTATTCCTATTCGAATAATCCCTCGATTTGATCTTCCATAGTGCTGGTAGAGATTTATATAGACTTATCAATTCAGTGATGAACTCGCGATTGTACATCCTTAAAACAGCCATTTTCGCAGGAAAAACCGGTGCTTCGCTGAATAAAGACTATTCTCGAATGAGGCTTGAACACTGTACATCAACCGCACGTACAAGCCAGGCTTGCACAAGCAAGATTTCAAACAAGTCGAAAATTACGCAAGCCAAGCCGTGGGGTTTGCGCGGTATACAGTTTTCCCAACCGCACGCTCAGTGTTCAGTGTTCAAGCCGGCTTGCGCAAGCAAAACTGTCGTGAAGCTTGAGCGTGTGGTAGGTCTATTACTCTCTCAACAATAATTTTACATACAAGCTGGGCCATCCATAACTTTCCACCCCGCATTTGAGCTTTGGGATGGAATAACGAAAAAACGCTCGGACAGGTCAAATTTTGTTGAAAGGGGGACAAATGAGGGTGTTCAAATGAGTTTGATATCACTACCCCTCTAGCTGCAACCCCTAACAACTCTCATTTTTGAATAGGGAAAAGGGGTCGAGCAGCACCTTGTTGGAAAGGCAATTCAATTTCCTGCATGAGTGTATTTTTTTTTCATAGCTTTATTATTATACAGAGTGACTCCGTATTGCATCAATAACTTTCACTCGCCGAATTTGGATCTTTGAGATGGAAAAAACGCTCGGACGGGTCAAAAAATGAATTCGATATCACTACCCCTCTAGCCGCTACCACTTAGAGCAATTATTTTTGAATAGAGATAAAAGGTCGAGTAGCTTTGTTGAAAAGGTAATTCAATTACCTGCATGAGCGTATTATTTTTTTCATCGCTTTATTATTATACAGAGTGACTCAGTATTGCATGACCCGTCCGAGCGTTTTTTCCATCTCAAAGATCCAAATTCGGCGTGTGAAAGTTATTGATGCAATACTGAGTCACTCTGTATAATAATAAAGCGATGAAAAAAAATACACTCATGCAGGAAATTGAATTGCCTTTCCAACAAGGTGCTGCTCGACCCATTTTCCCTATTCAAAAATGAGAGCTGTTAGGGGTTGCGGCTAGAGGGGTAGTGATATCAAACTCATTTGAACACCCTTATTGGTCCCCCTTCCAACAAAATTTGACCTGTCTGAGCGTTTTTTCGTTATTCCATCCCAAAGCTCAAAATTCGGGGTGGAAAGTTATGGATGGCGCGGCCCAGCTTGTATATATGGAAGAAATTCGACCAAATGGACCAACTTTTAACGCTCGTTCGACCAAGCTGGGCATAACTACAATGAGATTGTAGGGCAGCATATGTGAAAAAAAATGTATGTATGTATGTTTGATTGATTGCATATATCATTTATATTTTAAATTATATATTATGTTGTTAAAATTATTGTTGGAGTTTTCGCCGCATATATTAGGGTATACCTTCAACAGTTGATGCATGTATAGATATAAATGATAAAACACATACAACAGCAACCTAACCGTCAATTTGTGTTTTGATTTTAAAGTGTAGTTTATTGATTTATAGGAAGTGATACTTATATTTGTGCATGATGAACAAAATTATTAAGTGATTGAAGTTAATGAAATATTGAAAGATATAAAAAAAAATTAACGCACGACTGGAGTTTACTCGGAGCTGAAACACACAATTTTTTTTTCGAAAACCAAGAACTTAGCTTATGCTGGAAGTTCAATAAAATTAAATTAGAAAACAGTTGTATAATTGTAATTTTTCACTGCGATGAATTAATGAATTCAATCAATTGGCTGATACTGTATAATGATACACATGCACCACCAAGAATTCATTCCCCGAAAGTGAGTAATAGTTAGACGTCGCCTTGCGTGCCAGCTGACCGAAACGCAAAATTAAATGTTGCAATTAACAAATTATAACTTGACAATAGCTGGAAAACGCAGAGCTACTGAACGAAAACAAAATACACACTTGCATCGAGTTTCAATGTTTTATTGAGATCTCAACATATGTTTCGGATAGATAATAATCTGTCGTTATGAAATTATTGACTACAAGAAGTACTACCTATCATCAAAAACCATTTAGGGAAGTTTGAAATAATGTGATTTTTGATAATTCCGAACAATACTTTATGAATCAATCCAAAATTTCTATAGTAGTTTGACAGCCGAAGGTTAATTAGCAATAGTAACATTATTCTCAAACAAAATTTTTTTTTAAGGCAACTTTTTGTAAACATCTACAAACCCATAATGAAATATTTTCATACATAAATATATATACTATATTACTCTTGACAATATTTCCAAGCTTTCCACAATGTTTACTGTCTTCTTCAGGGTTAAAATATTTCAAAACAAGAACAGCCTATACAATAGCACGAGCGCAAAACATTTTTTTGTTATTGAATAAAATAATTTCACATTCTACTCTCAGATCAGCATATTGACATCATCTATTGCATAATTATTTAATTATCTTTTTGTCATTGAGATGCAAATGTCGTTCCTTAAACGCAAGTATTGTTTTTTGGCAGATCATTCAATCATTATACAAAAGAAGTCACATAACAATGTAAGAATATTTTATTCAATAACAATAAAAAATCAAATTTTGTGCTTGTTTTGTTGTATAGTAGACTATACTTATTTTAACATATTTTAGCCCTGAAGAAGACAGTGAACATTGTCGAGAACTTGGAAATATTCTAAATAGTAAAATTTTTTTTTTGTCCGACTACAATCATATATATATATATATATATATATATATATATATATATATATATATATATATATATATATATATATATATATATATATATATATATATATAAAGCGCCAACTCTCTAATTCGAACCCACGTTAATGCGAATAAACGCCAATCCGTTAATTTTTGGATATCATTTCCATTCAATTACATAGTAGCTAACCGTAGACTACTTTCATATATGTTATATATTATTAATATACAAAAATGGATATAGAAATATCTATAATGTGTGTGCTACTGTATATTTTGTTAATGCGAATAGTTCGATAATACGAATACAATGAGGTGTTCGGAAAATCATGAAAACTATGTAGAAAACAAGAAAAAAACAGCAAATCAAGTAGAAAACTCTGAATATATAACCATAGTTTTCTACTTGATTTGCTCTTATATATATATATATATATATATATATATATATATATATATATATATAAGTTTGTACATTTCAAATAACTGGAGAAAATCGTGAAAACTAGATAAAATAGGAAACAAGAAAAAAACTAGAAATAAATAGAAAAACTAGAAATAAATTAGAAAATATATATATATATATATATATATATATATATATATATATATATATATATATATATATATATATAAACTAAAATACAGTTGTTCCTTTTCCTTCAATAAAATAAATATGCATAGATTTTCTGATAATAAATAGGAGGAATATTCATGAACGAATTAACTTTAAATTGTTTTATTCTCACCTGCAGCTGAATTGAATTGAAATCGCTGAAGCATTGCTATGACGTTTGATAACCTTGGAAATCAATTGTCTGGAATTATGGAACTCGTAAAATTGATTTTATATTGTTAGTCACTTGAAAACCCGGAGCAACCGAAAAAAAAATGGATTAACTGCGGTGGGACAAAAACTAGGCAATCCGCCAAGGATACACGGAGAGGAAAGAGAAGAATACATATTTATTATTTCGCACAGTACATGCGTTTTGTACGAATTATTATGGATGAAAGAGCTGAAAAACGTCATCAAATTAATGTGCTGGCAATGGCTCCGTCTGAAAGGATGAATTGAACATTTCATTGTTAGATTCATGCCAAAAATGATCGAACGCTCTTGAATTTCCCTTTCGAATGATCTATACAATTCACTTGATATGAAGCTAATGTTATATTAAAAACTGTCTCTGTTAGTGACTACAATTTGATTTATATCTTTAGATAGATAGTCAATTCGTTACGAAATTACATTAGGTATTCGAAGTATTTGTTCAATACGACAGACGCGAATGTGGGAACTTCCAGCTACACTATATATCAGTAATTTTCGATTTAAATCGGAAAATATAAACCGAATAAAAGAGGCTTCACCGTCAAAATTTGTTTTGGCTTCTTAGTTAATTTCTTTTTGTACAACTTTTTTTAAAAAAGTATTTATTATAATTATGTAACCTCTACAATTCAAACAAATAATTTTAAAAAATCCTTTAAACAATGCTTTAAGCATTGGTCTCAAGGAAATAACTCGAATGGCTTGCTTAATCGTTCTTGGCATTCAATCGCGAGTTCATAGACACCCTCTGTGGTTCAAGTTACACACCCCTCGAAAAAGTTGCATACCCCTTGGTACTTCCTCAAAAATAGTTCGAAAGAAATTCGACCCGTTTGATCGAGATGGCGCCGTTTTAGGTAGGCAGGATTCTAGGAATTGTATCAGGAACCTACATGGCCGAAAGTTCCGAATCTCTGGGTTGTATCCTGGCAAAATCCACAGTATTTTCTTACACAGTACCCATAAAAGTAGATATTGGGACCATAGGGTCGACACTACTGATCTGCCGGCAAAGTGCAACAATTTTCGCCCATCTAGAGGCGATGTAACTATGCTGAAAACTCGCGCGACACAATAAAAATTGACTTTTTGGAGGACTCTCCTGTCGCAGGGAAGGGTAGAACCATAGACTGTGGCACATGGCAATTGAAATTTCTTGCCCAGACCTATGAATTATGTGCATCTGATCAGGATTGGCAGTTCTTAGGAGCCATACGGGACTGTTCCGTTATCACACTCTTATAATATTGTCACCGAGGTATTAAAAATATATACGATGTGAAACAAGTCTTCATCTCCCTGATTATACCTTATAGCAGTTCAGAAAAACTATTTTTCGATTATTGCGAGACGCTTGTCAAATCAGAATATAACTGGTCACGAAGTATTGTGACTTTGTCCCAACGATCTGAATTTAAGGGACAATAGACTATCATTATTCGATAAATGGGAGTAAAAGTTTTGAGAGCAATTTTCCTTTATTTAACCTAATTCTATATTCCACTATATAAATACTTTCAAATGCACCTAACAGTATGTCGTTAGACACATTTACGAGTATTTTAACGCAAGATATATCCGTCCAATGTTCTCTATAAAAATAATGTCTATAAATGTTCAACTTTCAATGCCAACTAAATTCAAACATTTCAATCAACTACACGACAGAACTTTTAAGGATAACTTCAGCTCTTTCAAATTTATTTATTTTGTTAAATATTAAGTTGAATTTTCAACTGCTGATGATGTCGATTTGTTTGAGAAAACAAGTCGAACATTGTTTGAGAAAACAAGTCGAACATTGTTTTACTGTCGTGGTACAAAACAGAGTACAACAATTCGCGTTTTCCGATGATTATTATCTTTATAAACAAAAGCGAAATGCTGTGCGTAGGTACCCGCATCACATGAAAATGGCTGTACCGATTTGGCTATTCTTAGTTCTAAAATGTTCGTAATAGTTTACGAACGAATTAGAAAATTTGCTAAAGATTATCGAAAAATTTTCAACCTCGGGGAAATCATGAAATTTGATTCAAAACGGCTGGACCGATTAGGCTATTTTCTGTTTTGAAATGTTCATAGTAGGCCGATGGACGTCCAGGAGAGAAAAATTGGAAAAGCTCCCCGGAAAATTCAAAAAATCAGGAAAACTTGAAAGTGATTTTTTCTATGGCATTTTTTATGAATGAACCCAAGACCGTAACATTTTCATTTTTAGTACAAATTCGGAGTCGATTTCTAAGAAGTTTTTATACAATGTATTAGTCCTATAGTGCCATTTAAAACTCCAAAGTTGGTTATTGAATATACGAAGTAACAATTGATAATTAAAAATCTACGTATTTTTGAAAATTTTCCAAAACCTCATATTAAACAAAATATTTAGGCGAAAGGTTTCATCTGTTTACTGAACTTTCCGTAGCAACGTTGAACTCTGGAAAATAATTTAAACAATAATTCAGCGCTACTTTCAGGAACGTAGAAACTGTCACCGATTTCCTCCTATTGATATACCCATAACTGTTGCATAACTTTCAAAAAAATAAAACCAAATAATCGTTCGATAATAGATTCAATTGAGTAAATATACGAAAGGCACGTACCTTCGAATTTCAGACAATTAAAAAAATGTCATGTCAACCATAACGACTACGCTTATTAGACAACTGTAATGCAGATAAGTGGTCTCGGATTTTTTATTACATCACTGTATGTCACAATAATAGAGTAGGTATCGTAGAAATTGTACTGAAACGATTTGTATCATTGCACCAACAATCTATTGCAATGTTTTTGATAGAATTTTTCAGACATTACGAGTCAGTTATATTACAGACGTGAGTTCTAGATATTTAAGGTATTGTCAATTAGAACTTATAGCCATTATTGTCATAAATTAACAATAAATAATAAATAAATGTCATTATTGTCATAAAAATCGCGTCATACAATATATAACTCCATACATAATCATAATTCCACAAAATCAAACTGAGGTACTTGCACCAAAGGTGGCCCTGTTCGTAAGATAGCCCACTTTCAAAATTTTATAGTTATAACTGTTCGAACGAATTCAAATTTTGTGCCCATGTTCGGTTAGTACCATAGAAATAACTGCAAGTTCATATCGAATGGTAGAAGACTCCATCTTGGCAGCAATAGCAGTGGACAGTTTGTCAGTCACGTTGCAAACGACTTTCGGATTTCTTTGAAATAAAAAGTAACTTAATTTCGAGGGCATTTGTATGCAGGTAAGTGTTGTGTATACTTTTTGTTTATTTTAATTTTATAGAAATAACCCTGGCTGCCGAGAAAAGTGCCTATAAAGGCCCACCACACGGGCACCCCAGATGGCCCGATGGAAAGAATTTTCATGTCCAGAATGTATCTCAAGCCTACAAGACTTTGATTTGTTTGTTGAATTACTGCAATACTTAAGTAAAAGTATTTAAAGTTAGTCTCTTTTGTTCCTATTTCACTGATTTCTTTTCTATACCCTTAATAAGGACCACTAAAATTATATTGAAAAAATCTTCTAATTTGCAAGATTATTTTTTGTTTAACAAGTAGTTGAATAAACGGAGGAAAAATATTGTTTTTTTTTATTTTTGAAAGAATTTTTTTGTTTTTTTGATAGATTCAGTTTTGTTAAGCCCAAGATGGTCCAACGTCCAATTTTGACCAAAAATAATATTGTAGGAGACTGATTACGTAAGAAACTCATATTATAAGTTAAGTTTAATGTATAGATATAATTTTTGTTACGATAGCGTTTTAAAATCGAGCTATGATTAGTGCCTATATTCCTAAAAAAGCCCAAATTAAAGGTTCTTAAAAATAATTAGTTTCTTTGAGAAATTTGATCTCTCTTGCTGATTTTAATGATGATTTTCTTCTCAAATAAATAAGGAATACTTCAATAAAGTTTGATTTCAAAACGTTTTTTTTATTTTCGATTTATTGAAGTTTTGCAAAAAGTGAGCCTAACAAGGCGTAGGGACCTTAATTGTGATTAATCTTTCAACTATATATATATATATATATATATATATATATATATATATATATATATATATATATATATATATATATATATATATATATATATATATATGTTCAGAAAGATTTCCGCGGTCGGAAGTATTTGAAAAACTTGGTTCACGGAATGAACCGCGTAAAAGATTTGAAAAATCTCGACGCTTCGGCTCCTTTTGCGAAGCCATCTTCAGGATAAGTAAGAGGGAAATAATTCAGAATCGTGGCCTCAATCTGCCTACTCCACGAATCGAATTAGGAGGAATCGGAAACAATACGATTGCGTGGTCTCAACCTGCCTACTCCACTCACCGTACTGCTTCCTTTCAACTCTGAAGTCTCAACCTGCCTACACTTCAGAGTCAACTGACGGGCCGATCGTCGCGGGGCCGTATTATATATATATATATATATATATATATATATATATATATATATATATATATATATATATATATATATATATATATATATATATATATATATATATATATAATATATTAACTCATGTTTTTTAGCAATAGCAGGCCATTTGAGTTAGATAACCGACTCTTTATTAACCAGTTAAAGTTTCGTCACAAAATTCGTGATTTTCTCAAAACTTTGGAAGGACTGAAATTCATTTGGCGTTAATGAATTTAAAAAAAAATTAAAATTCAAAACTATGTTTCATTACATTTTCGAGGCCGTTTTCAGTTACTATATTTTGTACATTACGTGGTTGAGGATAAAGATTATACGCTGGTGCAGTTACCTATTAAACAACCGACCTGATGGGATAACCATATTTACGGAGCTTACAAGAAAGTAAAGGTTTGAAGGTAAAAGATTAGATAAAATAATTCAGTATTTATGAACAATATAGCTTCGTTTACAGTTTTTCTTAAATTCCAATTAAATTGTTTTGTTGTGGGATTTTCCATAATATACAATACAAGATAATGCTATTATAGTGTTTTCCTCATAGGCTTCAGTGAAAATCAAGTCATTTTGAAGAAATTTTTGTGTTATATATATTTACCTATCGATCATGCCACTATTCAATTTTTTGTTGTAATCGTTTGTTTAAAGTACTGAAATTTATGGCAACCGAGATACCCAAGATTTCACTATTGAGATCTATCTGATGAAGCCGCCGCTATCTGATGGGGCCAGGACGAATGTTAGAATATACGGAGGAACCCTCAAATTTTACACCAGCAAAGCAATGCAAAATATCCAGAACTATTTTCAGTGCCACTTCAACATCTTCCTACAGCCGGACTGTAGCAACAATGGGCTTTGCGTAGATGGAGACTACCTTAACCACCTAAGATCCGCAGATGACGATGTTTTGATTTCTTGGCAAACCGAAGAATTGCAACAACAATATAACAAAGGTAAATACAGACAGCAATTAAATGAGCCGTAGAATCAATCTGAGTAAGATGATAATCTATTACAGTAAACTTATACGAGAAACGTCATATAGGAAGTAGTGGGTGACCACTTATACAATCAACTTCAATGTGAATGAACCTCAATTCGCAAACTGACCCAGAAACACTGCAGCGGAATTCCACAACTCTAAATGAAAAAATCAATTCCAAGGCATTAAGTAGAAAAGTGAGCAGGGAAATAGGCATTGGCAGTATGTAAACGGGTTGCTAGGGCTGCCGTTGATCATGCTCTGGCCACTGTCGTACGCTTAATTCGCTGGCGGTATGAGTCAAAGGACATGCAGCACGACGGGGTTGGTAAATTGCGGACAGCGGTCAGTTTGTAGCCAGGTATACCCAAAATGTTTCTTTTTCATAGGTAAATTGCGCACAAGTGACCCTCAAGAGGGTCTAGGTAAATGGCATACAACTTTTACCGATTCCACGAATTTTAAAAGTTACCAGAGATTCAAAGGATTATCCCCTAATGACTTTACGATAACAATTTGAGGCGTAGGTACATAGATCACTTTAGTTTTTGCATTCGTGTTAGTAAGTTCGTCCGATTTCTAAAATGGAACAAATGCTGAGTGAAAAGAACAAAACGCTAATAATAATAGGAGCTAAATTTCGCAAAGGAAGAATCCTTGTTTCTGGCAAAACTCATTTGCGTTGCACAAATAAAAATTGCAAAGCCAAATTCTATACCATTAATGAGAAGGATATCATCGACAGGGATCTCATCCATAATCGTGATATAGATTCCGCAAAACTGTGTCGTGAAAAAATCAGTAACAGCCTAAAAAAGAAAGCTGAAGAAGAAATATCAGTTACACCATTGAAAGTGATACATAAGGAGATAAAAGGTAAGAAATGTCAATGTGCTTAGGCAGAATTGAGGTTAATATATTCTTATATTGTTCAGAAACCCCCGAAGTTCTTCAAGAACTCACATCAGTGGATATAGGATACATATATACGGAAGAACATATACAATGCGCGTCGAGTATATTTGCCTCCGTTGCCGAAAAGCGTGCAGGACGTTCAAGAAGCATTAGACTCGATGTCTATTAAAACGATACAAGAAGAAAGTTTTTTAATAACAAACGATCGAGAAAATAACATTGTAATATTTTCATGCTTCACAAATTTAAATTTTTTGTGTTCTGTAGAAGTAATTTACGTAGACGGCACATTTCAATATTGCCCAGAGTTTTTTTACCAATTGTTCACTCTACACGGATTTAAGAATGGACAGTATGTACCAGCGGTTTTTGCATTACTTCCATCTAAAGCCACTTCTACTTATGTTAAACTGTTTTCAACAATTCAGATGGAATGTTCAAAATTTGAATTAACGTTAAATCCAAAGAAAATAGTTGTAGATTTTGAAGATGGAATACATTCAGCGCTGTATACGGTTTTCCCTGTATCTGAAATAGAAAAATGCATTTTTCATTTAAAACAGGCCTGGCACCGGAAAATTCTCCAATAATTAGGGTTGTCCGTAGAATATCGTAATCAAAAATCGGAAGTAGGAAAATGGCTGAAACATTTGTTTGGTTTACCTTATTTGCAACCAGAGCAAGTAAGTGACATGTTTTGCTTTGAAATGATGGCTGAAAAACCCGAAGGTGATGCTATCACGAAATTTGCTGATTATTTAATTAATACGTATATAGATGAAAATTCAAGATTTCCTCCAAAGTTATGGGCAAAAATGTCCCCAAGCGTTTCTCGCTCTACAAACGCTTGCGAATCGTTTCATTCGCATTTTAATGCAAGTTTCTACACTTCCCATCCAAATATTTTTAATTTTATACAATTATTAATTACATTTCAAACAATGTCCTATATAAAAATAAAAAGTGCAAATACCTGTACAAATAAAGTATTGCGTACAAGAACTCAAAAGAAAGTCGAGTTCTTGGACCAACAAATAAGTTTTTATAAAAATAAATTGATAGATTTAAGCACTTATGTAAAATCAATATGTTACCACAATTTGCCCAAATAATTTGTGTTTATTATATTTTTGAGAATAAAATTTTGTTTCTGTATAATGTAGGTATTTAATAGAATGATAATGATAGTCTGTTTGTACATAATGAAATATCAGTTTACAAGAAGTGTTCTTTTCATCAACTTTTATTCGTTGATTATATCAGAAAGAAAAAGTTTTGAGGTATACCGGACTAAGGATACAATTTGACCGCTGTGCGCAATTTACCTATACAGAGACTTAATCCCCTGGCTGCAACTACCTGACGAACCCTTCCCAAATTTGGGAAACTTCTTGACCACTGTGCGCAATTTACCTACGCCTGCAGCACGAATATAATGGCAGCGACTTAATGGCTTTGTATGGTATCAGGGATAGTGCACTAGAGTGGATCAAGCATTTTTTATTAAATAGATCTCATAGGACAAAGGTTGGAAATTATGTTTCTAATATGAGAGAAAGCAGATGGGGTGTACCAAAGGGAAGCGTGCTGGGCCCGCTTTTGTTTATACTTTATATTAATGATATGTATAAGGTCTTAAAAAATTCATTTGTTAACCTATTTGCTGATATATCTCATATCAGTCTCTGGAAAAACTGCTGATGAGATAGTTCCTGTACTTAATGTAGAATTACAATGTCTGTATGTATGGCTGTGTCAAAACAAATTGAAATTGAATAGCATGAAAACTAAATGTATGGTTTTCGGATCTAAGATTAATTGTCAAAAATTTCATGAATCGGAACATTTGATTTATCTAGAGGGGAAAAAAATTTATACTATTTTTGAAATTAAGTATCTGGGAGTGATCTTGGAACCACAGTTGAGTTTTAACAGTCATGTTGAGTATTTATGCAAAAATATTGGTAAAAAATAGGGGTTTTTAAGCGTATATCGCGTTTTTTATCTCAATGGACTAAAATTCTAGTGTATAATACCATGATTTTACCCCATTTTTCATATGTTTCTTCATTGTTAATATCTTGTACTAGTGAAAAGTTGAATAGATTGCAATTGCAACAAAATAAGATTATGAGAATTTTATTGAATTGTGATAAATATACTCCTATTAAGAATATGCTGGACAGGCTAAATTGGCTTGATGTCAGGCAGTTCATCAGAAGAGCAAATTTAATATTAGTGTATAACATTGAACACAATAGTCAACCTAGCTATTTAAAATCTTATTTGGAGGTCAGATCGAGTTTTAATGGGTATGGTTTGAGGTCGAATAATGATTTTAATATTTCTTTGGTGAAGACTACTAACTTGCAGAAAACATTATTTTATGATGGGGTTCGCTTTTTTAATGATCTGCCTGATGATATTAAAAGTGCGCCTACTTTAAGAGTATTCAAGAGGAAACTTGACATGTATTTGCATAGTAAGATTGTTATGTAAATTAAGAAAACTTATGTAAATAGATATTTTTGTGATGTAAATAGCAGAAGGTTAAATATATATATTATTATTTATTATTATTTAACTTAAAACACAGAGCGCTGAAGAAGAATTGAGTGAAGTGGAGTAACATTTAAACAATCGCTTCCTTCAGGGCAGGAAATATTCGGGGCAGTACAGTGGGCTGTACGAGTAGCAGCATGTAAATGGGGCATTGAATACATCTTCAGGAGAAATGGTGTAGAGTAGAAAATTTTGAAGTCCATATTGAATCTCAATCCTTTATTTGATTACTTTGCAAATAGTATTTTCAACGAAAATCAAATTTTGATTAAAATAATATTTTCTTTTATCATCCATGTATATGCTGTGATCAAATTTTTACTAAAATTTAAATATTATATCATTGTAGATAGCTATTCATAGAATGCTTCAGCAGCATTTAACGTGAATTGACAACTTTCAAAAGTGTAAGGTTTGATTATTTTTATAACTTCACAAACCAATATGTACAAGCTGTACATATTTTCCTACCAACATTATTCTCCGGTTAATTTTTTCTCAAATGTATAGACTCATTTCATGTAACATAACAGCTTCCTGAATAAACTCATTCAAATTAAACTTTTAATCCGATTATGGCCGAACAATTTGCAGAGGATGATTACACCAAATGCTACCTTTCATTTTTCGAAACATATCCTGTAAGTTTACCGTTTTGTGGCTTCGCATCATATTCATAACATCGTATTTCCGTTGGTCACTCGGATGCTTACAAAGCAGAATTATTAATAACCGCACCACATCAACATAATGTTATGTTTGTTCGTCTACACTCAATGCAAATACCTTGCATTATGTAAAAATAGCTTGCGATTTTGCTAATACAGTGCTATGTTGATATCACGAAGGATCTTCATTGCAACAGCGATGTCCAAGAAGTTCTGTCTTTTCCTTTTCGAAGAAGAAATAATTTTATCCCTTCTTCGTTTAACTGGAAGTATTTTGCAGTTCTTTCTATTTTAATTTCGAATATATTTGTTTTATTCTTTTAATTTAAACAATGAATTCATAGTCAAGTTCGACCGAGCACCTAAACCCTTTTTTTTTTACTCAATGGACCTACAGTTTAACGCCGGTTCCGAACGGCCAAATATATTAATTATTGTTGAACCACTAAATCCCGGACATACACAACACCCAAGAGCACGGTGGGACTCGAACCCACAATCCTCGGTTTACAAGCGATACACCCTACCGCTGGGCTACCGAGGCCTCCACCTAAACCCTCTTCACTTGCCAAAATCATGAAGTTCATGAAACTGGTTTAAACTAAAAAAAATCTCTTTCTTTCTCAGTCGAAAACATAGAAACATACAAATCGAAGACAAAATTAAAAGTAACCCAACTATAAATTATACTCTGCAACTTATTCACCCTAATAAAAATGCATGACCAATTTGAACTCACGCAAATACAATATTTCAGGTGTTTCCTTCAGGTGAAAACTCGGAAAATTTCTCATAATTTGTCACTCGAAAACGCAGAAACAAACGAATTGAAAACAATAATCATTAAAAGTTGGGTATATTGATAATCATTAGACATGAAATTTCTAATCCAACTTATAAAATAATCTATAACTTATTCACCCAAATAAAAATGTGTCACTAATTTTAATTCAGACAAATACAATATTTTAGATTTTTCCTTCAGGGACTCGGAAAATTTCTCTTTCTTTCTCACTAGAAAAAGCAGAAAACAACAAATCGAAAACAATAAAAATTAAAAGATGGGAATATTGATACCTACTCAAAAGAAATGAAATTTATAACCCAACTATAAAATGTACTCTATAACTTATTCACCCTAATACAAATGTATGACTAATTTCAATTCAAGCAAATACCATATTTCAGGTTTTTCGTTCAGGTGAAAATCAGAAAATTTCTGTTAATTTCTCAGTCGAAAATACAGGAACATACAAATCGAAAACAATCAAAATTATGTTGAGTAGGTTTATTTATAATCTTAAGACATCAATCCAACTATAAATTATACTCTATAACTTATTCACCCTAATAGAAATGTATAACTTATTTCAACTCACGCAAATAAAATATTTCAGGTCATTCCCTCAGGTTCAAACACGAAAAAAATGTTCCTTTTTTTTTTTTTAAAAAGAGGTGGGACGTGTGCCCTCTCACACGCGCCCGACCTCCGTACAATTTTGGCTTCGTTATCTTGAACATTAAGCCATCAATTTACTATAATGAGGGGAACAACTTAAATCCGGACGGATACAAACACCCAGGAATACGGTGGAAATCGAACCCACCAACTCCGTCAACGAAGACGGCATAGCGCTACCTATAGCCTCTCCGCCACCGGAGCTCCAAAATGTTCCTTCTTTTTAACTGGAGAAGGCGGAAGTATTGAAATGAATACAAATGAAAAGTTGAGTAGGTATATTGATTTTCAAAATTCATACTCATCAGTATAATTGTATTTGAGAAGCAGCGTTTCACCAGACGGTGGCTTCATCAGATACAACTGACTGAAAAAATTTAACAAAGTTCATGTGGATTTTAGTAAGGAAAATTAAATGAGGGGTAGAAACTTATTCAAGAGTACATCAATATTGAATATATGCAGTAAGGGGGGGGGGTGAATTGACTATATCTGTTCATTAAATGAGTTATTGAAATTCTTATGCCTGTTTATTTATAGGACTTCCCGAAAGTTCAGTTTTAATTCTCTACACTCTCCCTGCTGAATATTGAAATCTGTATTGAATGTATGATTCTCATATAACAAACGAATGGGAAAATTATAATTTTTCTTATTAATGTTCAAAGCTGTGCTCTTTTTCCGATCTTTTTACGACTTCTACCTAATACTTATACATTTTGTTACAATCACTACTTGACAGTTTATATATCTGATGACGCTAACGTGGGATGAAACGCTGCGTCTTAAACTAATCGTTAAAATATTTACTGATATTTTAATAGATTTCAACAAAGTAACGGCACAATATTGTTTGTTTAAATCTCTACTTATTCACCCTTATAAAATTGAATGACTAATTCTCACGAACGCCAAAAACAATATATCAGGATTGTCCTCTAAGTTCACACATAATATAAAACTTTCACCCGAAAATGAAGAGATATTTAGACTGAATTGTGAATTTGAAATTCTTTTATTACCATAAAAAAATTAAAAGTAGATTATATAGATTTAAAATATATTCATAATCATTAGACATACATTAGTTAATTGACTAATTAAATTGAATCTTTCTCAAAAATAAATATCAGCTTCGAATCATCATTCAACGATTCAAGTGTCAATTGAAATAAACCATAAACTCTCAGATTATCAACATAAGAATATTTTACATGTTTACAGTTCTCTTGAAGGTAATTTCTCATCTGTTCAAAATATCGAATACTGACATCCACACAAAATTGACATTAATTTATTTCTCCTTCGACGTGTTTAAAATTTCCCACATAACAAAATTTGTCAATAATTTCTGAAACCAGAGTGTTTATGTCAACGCTATAAGTGAGCAACAAACAGTTCTCAACGATAAAATCGTCTAGGCTAAGGGTTGGAATTTATGGGAAAACAAAATTTATGTTTCCAGCCTTGAATTAAAATCGCTCAGTGTTGAGATAGACCAAGCTTTCCCATGAGAAACCTTGTCAGAATTCCATATATCCTTATATTAAATGAATGAAGATAATTTGAATATTCTCAACATTACAAGAAATAACATTTTTAGTCGTTATAGACCTCCTGGACCTTGATTTTCGAATATTTGTTTGATATATATATATATATATATATTTATATATATATATATATATATATATATATATATATATATATATATATATATATATATATATATATATATATATATATATATATATATATATATATATATATATATATATATATATATCAGTGGCGGCTCGTGAGGTTTTGGTTTGAGGAGGCTACAAGAGGTGTTAAAAAATACACCATAGGCGAAAATTTTTAGGATTTCAAGGTCAACCGCCTTATAATTTAAAGAAAATCAAAGTAAAACAAGCACCCTAAGCTATTAATTTGTTTTCACTTTCGAGTGTCTACCTTGAGACCTACAACTCCTATTTACAATATTCACAAAAACTCTTCTCAGCCAATTAATCAATTCATCTATTCATAAAATTTTTTTTTTCACAAAATAGGTACCTACCTACCTACTTAACGAATTTGTTAACAGCTGGTGAGAGCAAATAAAAAGTTATTATATATTTTTGAAGATTAGCGGGATTATGCGATCTTTAACGTTAGCAAAATGATCTATAATATCCTCATAAAATTTTTTGTCTTTCGCCAAAAGTTTTACCAATTCCTTTTCAATAGGCAACAAACTAATATTTTTCAAACGATCCTGGCTCATTGAATTTCGTGAATAAGTTTTAATTCTCTTAAGAGTGGAAAACGAGCGCTCTACGGAAGCCGATGTCACCGGGATAGAAACAATTAGACATAAGAGTTTATAAACTTGGGGTGAATCTTGATTCAAATCATTATCAAAAAGGTATTTAATAGTCCTCAGATGATTTTCATTTTGCCCCAAAATTTCATTGTCATTATAAACAACACACAGTTCACTTTTTATGGCCACCTTATCAAAAAAAGTGTATTTTTGACATAAATTTTCCAAAAGGTTATCTGGAAAATTAGCCGAAAATCCGGTTAACAAATTTTTATTGAGTAAGTCGAAGAAATGCAGTTCTTTCAAATCAGAGAACCTTATTTCTATTTGACCCCTAATAGTATCCAAAATTTCATAAAATATTTGCTTATAGTGAAGCTCCATATCTGCGTAACTGAATTTCTTTCGTTTTGGGCTAAATTGAGTCGTATCATCAGTAGTTTGAAATACAGAAAATAGTTTTTCAAAATAAACTTCGACACGAAATTCTGAAATTTTTTCCAAAAGAAACTTGAGCCGATTTCGTGAGTAAATTACATCTGAAAACTTGTGCTGTAAGATTTGAAAAACTATTTCTGTTTGTTCAAAAATTAATTTAAAGATGTTTAGAAAATATATAAATTCCTTATCTTGTAAGAAAGATATTAATCCGCGTGCTGTATTTAAAGTTACTTTATCTGTGAAAAATTTTTCACTAGGTATAGAATTAAATCCTCAAATCCTAAGCGGCCCCAAACAGAGACATTTTCACTAGTAAAAAGTAAACACTGCCAACAAAATAATTTATTTTTTACCTGTGATCCGGTTAGGCAAGGATGTCTCTCATAATTCCTTGTATTAAAACCGGGGTTTCGTTGTCTGTTACGCTGCACCAAATTGTTTAATTCAGGGGTTGGTCGCAATGTTTTTATCAAAACTTTATCCTCATAACTTAGTGCACTAAAGTTATGGGATAACAAATAGTCCACTAAGTCACCTTTGAAATTTCTGAAATTAACTTCAGTAACCAAACTCATTTTAAAACAATACGCGAGCAATATAAGTAAACACGTTGCCATTAGTAACTACGATCACACTACGATTCAATTAATGCTTTCTAACGAATTCACTCGATGTCACGCGAAATTCTATAGTTGTTCGACATTGTATGAGACTGGGTTCCTATCCGTGTTGCCATTTACATGTGTTTTGCTTTTCTATTGCAATGAAGTATTCATTCGGAGTATTTGCACCGTTCTTTGCTTTTCTGTGGCCGGCATAATGAACGTTGAGAATATACCTTTCCATGCCTCCGCAGCGTTGCCACAAATCTTGAAATGAATGAAATGCAGTAAATGTAAATACCTTCTATAGTAATTAATAAATTATATTATATAATATAGGTTGAAAGGAAGGTAGGTGCATAAAATAATATGATTTTGATTAATATGAGTATATATATTTCAATATAATATATTAGTGATCCACAGAATATTATTGAGGAGGCTTAGCCTCCTTTGACTAGCCGCCCCTGATATATATATATATATATATATATATATATATATATAAATATATATATATAGATATATATATATATATATATATATATATATATATATATATATATATATATATACAACATACAACTTTTTGACACTAATCTCTGCCATTCTGGTGTAAATTTCTTGTTTTTGCGAGGGGTTTGAGAATTCGCGCTCGTCCACAGGCCATAGATTGAGTTGGATGGTTGAAATTTCTTAGGTGGATTGTGTTGAAGTGTGCAAGGTAGTGTTAACTACTTTTTTCAACCGTTGGCATTTCAATGTGGATATATAATCTTTTTCGTGGTTTTTGAGCACCTCCACAGCTTCTGCAGAATGAGTTAGATACTTAAATTTGGTAAAGAAGGTTTTAATTGATTTATTTCACCGCCGCAAACTTTACGTTAAAATTTAAATCGTGTTTGAGGATTTTTGAGTATCGCGGATCTCTACAGCTACTTCGGTTGGGAAGCTGATAATTTGTGAGTGAATTCGGTTGATAATAGGGATGTGCTTAGGTGTTTCAAATATTTGTGCTCAGCGCCGTAGTTTTGATATGGAAATTCCACATTTTATGTTTAAACATTGTTAATTTATTCCATTCTGCCAGAATAATATATTATAAATAATGTAGCAAAAAGAACTTCTCGTCTTTTTCGAAATCCGTTTTATACCTACCTCCTGGAGCACAATGTTTGAGTTTTTATTGATATATATATATATATATATATATATATATATATATATATATATATATATATATATATATATATATATATATATATATAATATATATATATAATATAATATATATATATTTATATATATATATATATATATATATATATAATATGAATAAAAAAACTAAATTTGATTTTACTACGTTTATTAACACAAAATAATTATTATGTGATAATAAACGTAGTAAAATCAAATTTAGTTTTGTTAATCATGTAAATTATCACGTAGTAACGACGGATTCCATCAACTATATATAATATATTTATATATATATATATATATTATATATATATATATATATATATAATAAATATATAATATATATATATATATATATATATATATATATATATATAATATATATATACATAAATATTATATATATATATATATATATATATATATATATATATATATATATATATATATATATATATATATATATATATATATATATATATATATATATATATATGTGTATATACCTATTCAGATGTATCGGTTCCTTCTGGCACCTCCAGCTGCCCCCATCAGACCAAATGAGCTGAAAATTGGCATCTGGGGTTGTTTATGCAGAATAAGACAAGGGCGTAGCAGGGATTTAATGTAGAGATTTCATTTCCTCTCGTGGGTTTTACTGAACTCGAGATCACCTCTAAATTAACTTGGAGGAATATGAATTTGTATATATAAAAAAACAAAAATCAGAGGAAAATACGACGTGACCGAGCTCAGCTGTTCACGCTTTTCACTACGTTGAGATTATAGATAATTCATAGAGCGGCTCAGAGTGAATGCCGGAAAAAAAACCAGACAGGTTAAGCTAATTTGGCATAGAAACTTCAACTCAAGGCTAGAATACTCTTGGAACAATGAAGTAATAATCGGTAATTTTAAACAACATGTAATTTCCATCAAACTACTCGAAAACAACGATCTAATAAGAAATATTTCATCATCGGTGAATAATCATTCCTGCGGCTACTAGCTTACCTAATCATCAAATTGAACAGGTCGTTTTTCATTAATAATTGCAACCGACAGGGCACAATATGAAAAATAATTTTCGTCACGTGTCAAGTTGGGAGGGACAATCAAATGTCATGAGCACCATTCGGAATTGAAATGATTATAGCTATTGATGTTTTATTCAACTTCGATTATGTCTTTGTTAGAGAGGTACATGCCCATAATAATTGTCGAACATCATGCGTCGACATTGAACTTAACTCAATGTAGATTTGCTTTTTATTCAAATGACGATATACCACTTTGTTGAAACACGTGTTGTTCGTGAATGTCTTGTCACCTGACTTCGCAATACATTCATCAAAGTAGGTGTTACGAATTTGTACGAACGTTTGCTAATAACAGGTGAATTCGCCATTATAATACTCGAATGTAGTCCAAAATGACACCTTCATCCATTTTCGTCACGAATGAATAATTATCCCCTTAGTTGGAGCAGCATCAATTATTCATTGAATTAACAAATGGTTCTGTTAGATAAACATAAATGATTTTAAATAGATGCATAAGCAGACTTCCAGCTTATAGATCAGTAATTTTTGAACCGAGGAATATTTAAATTGGAGGATGTTTCTCAGCAAAAATTTGTTTTCTCTATCTAGCTGTTTTCTCTCAGTACAACTCAAAGTTTTCTTTTCAAAACAACAAAAAAGATCTGGTTGTGTTTCATTGTTCTCGGCAATAACAAGTTCATAAACATCGGAGGATGTTTCTCAGCAAAAATTTGTTTTCTCCATCTAGCTGTTTTCTTTCAGTACAACTCAAAGTTCTCTTTTTAAAACGACAAAAAAGATCTGGTTGTGTTTCATTATTCTCGGCAATAACAAGTTCATAGGCATCGGAGGATGTTTCTCAGCAAAAATTTGTTTTCTATATCTAGCTGTTTTCTTTCAGTACAACTCAAAGTTCTCTTTTTAAAACGACAAAAAAGATCTGGTTGTGTTTCATTATTCTCGGCAATAACAAGTTCATAGACATCGGAGGATGTTTCTCAGCAAAAATTTGTTTTCTATATCTAGCTGTTTTCTTTCAGTACAACTCAAAGTTCTCTTTTTAAAACGACAAAAAAGATCTGGTTGTGTTTCATTATTCTCGGCAATAACAAGTTCATAGACATCCGAGGATGTTTCTCAGCAAAATAAATTTTTCTCCATCTAGCTGTTTTCTTTCAGTACAACTCAAAGTTCTCTTTTTAAAACGACAAAAAAAATCTGGTTGTGTTTCATTGTTCTCGGCAATAACAAGTTCATAAACATCGGAGGATGTTTCTCAGCAAAAATTTGTTTTCTCCATCTAGCTGTTTTCTTTCAGTACAACTCAAAGTTTTCTTTTTAAAACGAAAAAAAAAGATCTGGTGTTTCATTGTTCTCGGCAATAACAAGTTCATAGACATCGGAGGATGATTCTCAGCAAAAATTTGTTTTCTCCATCTAGCTGTTGTCTTTCAGTACAACTCAAAGTTTTCTTTTTAAAACGAAAAAAAAAAGATCTGGTTGTGTTTCATTGTTCTCGGCAATAACAAGGTTATGGGTGATGAAGCTATCATTAGTTACACACCCTTTGACATAGTTGTACATCCCTTGGTGTGCCTCTTTATTCCATCAAAGAGTGGCGTATTATAAACTCTATTAAAAGAAGATTGCTGAATTTATTTGAATTGTATCGAGAATTGTTTATGAAGTGAATTTTTGTGTCTTCGAAGTTGAATGCAAGGAAATTCTAAAGTTTTGACTATTAAACATATTCTAAAATATATGCATGAGGTAGACGATAATGCGGAAACTTCCAGCTATCCTATATATCAGTGGTTCTCAACTTTTTTTCGTCGCATACCCCTTGAAAATATATTTCCACTAATTGTACCCTAGAATTGAATCCTTAAAAATCCTACTAGCATAAGAAAAATGAATTTGAAAAGGTCTTATTTGGTATGACAATGAAATGCATATAAATAACTGTAAAATCTTTTGTATTGAATTGTTTCAGAACACACACAATAGAAAAAACCTTTCAAAAATACAAAGCACATTTATAGGTCACTTGTGCATTAATGTCTTTCACTTTTGTTCTTAATCAAAACAAGGCGTTATTTTCTGTATCTAATGGGAGCTGTCCTTGCTTTTCCTCACTCAGCTTCTTGAAGTCTGGTTCAAACGATGATAAGTACTTACAATCCCAAGTCCGGGGCAGCTTCCAGTTTTATCTGTACTTGTGTTTTCTGAATGCGTACAATAAAAACTCTCTTTCTTTCAAGGCAGTCTATGGAAACGGAAACAAAATTTTTTTTTAAAAAAGAGGTGGGTCGTGTGCCCTCTCACACGCGCCCGACCTCCGTACAATTTTGGCTTCGTCAACTTGGACATTTAGCCATCAGTTGACTAAATGAGAGGAACCACTTAAATCTGGACGCATACCCAGGAACACGGTGGGAATCGAACCCACCAACTCCGTCAACGAAGACGGCATAGCGTTACCTAAACCTCTCCGCCACGGAGCCTCCTAACAAAAATTTGATTGCTAGGTCAGACAGACTTTAGTATTCAGTGATAATATCTTACCAAAACTTGATAATTACCTACTGAAAATTGTAAGTTGGTCTAAAACCTTCAATTTTCATGTTTGAACAACCATACTGTTCTTGTTTAAACTATGAAATATTATTTATGAATCAGATTTTGTTGCGAATAAAATTTGATTGTTCTCTTCTTTTCACTCAGTTGCAGTATTATTATACTTGCATACGATTAGCCTTTTTCAACTTTACTCAACTAGTTTAGTATATACATGAACCATCTGAGTTGGTATTTCGATTGGTCACTTTATTTGACTATTTTAATTATTATGAGAGATTCATATTGTTCAAATTTATCTTGAAAATAAATAATATCGTTGAGAATATACGTGAAATTCTCATGGAATTAAAAGTGAAAAATATTCAGGATACTCTGGATACATGTTTATGTAGAAAATTTTCTAGGAAATGTAATGCTTATGAACGTCCTTCTAATTCTATTTTTGAAACCCATTAACATTTTTATTTTATGCTTTATTTCATATGCCGATTCGAAGTTGAAGTAGTAACTCTGATTGATTAATTTAATGTACCATTCAACTCTACTTCTAAGCAATGAGATATCAGAATGAAGCTGACATTGCGTTACTCAAATCATTTAAAATTTCGTGTTGCACATACTTTTTTGATATTCTATAATAATATGATGTTGGGACGATATTAGGTAAGAAAAAGTTTTAAATGATGAGAACGACATGTAAATAATATACAATTCAGAGATGTTGACATATGATGCGAAATAAGAGTGTGTTTCGTACGACATATAATGTTTTTCAAATCAGTAATTTTTGATTATATATATATATATATATATATATATATATATATATATATATATATATATATATATATATATATATATATATATATATATATATATATATATATATATATATATATATATATATATATATAAAACAGAATTCTTCGTGTTATCGATACACGTTCGTATATATATATAACTCATAAAACATTATATGGCAATCAATACAACAATCTTTTGAATCTGTGAACCGAAAAAAAGTCATGCTGTTTGATATAATTTACTTATACACCAGGATATAGACACATAGGAAACTACGTATTTTTTTTCGATTATACAAAATTCATAATAGGTACTGAAGATTAGCGATAAGCCGAAATCCGTCCGACATTTATAAACCCAATTTACAATATATTCGATGAAAATGAATACAATACATTCTATTTTTGTTACACTGAAGTGAATTATTTGTATTAGTTATCATAAATAAGGAATTTGTTTCTGATTGATTCACATCATACATTATTCAATACATTGTGAAGAATCAACAGAGTTATTTAAAATAGTTTATATATAATATTGATTTCAGAACTTTTTATAATAAAAACTTTAATTTTCATCATAAATGAAAATCAATTATCAACAACAAAATGTTGAATACTGTTACGTAGATCCTGTTTCAATATATGTCACTTAAACAACAAAAGCGTAAAGTCAGCGATCTTTTTTTATATTTCAAAGTGCATTGAAGCG
>JARQZK010000746.1:735000-770000 GCA_030704885.1 Cynegetis impunctata
GAAGATGTGGAGGTCGGCAATTTTTCTAAAACGACGAAAAAAGAAATATCTTCGTAAAAATGGTGGCGGTTGGAAAAATTTAACCATATTTTGATGGTTTCGTTCTGAAACGAAAACAATCCCAGGTATCAATTTCAGCTCATTTGACTCGATGGGAGCCGCTGCAGATGCCAATATGTACCGGGAATATATTATATATATATATATATATATATATATATATATATATATATATATATATATATATATATATATATATATATCTTATATATAAAATTCTCGTGTCACAATGTTCGTTCCCATACTCCTCCGAAACGGCTTGACCGATTCACATAAAATTTTGTGAACATATTGAGTAGGTCTGCAAATCGGCCAACATCTATTTTTCATCCCCCTAAATGTTAAGTGTAGTCCACCCCAAAAATTTTTTCTTTATTTTTCTGACAACATTTTCTGTTCTATTTCTTTATGATACAGCATTCAAAAATATATACAACCCTAAATTTTCACCCCTCTACGATCAACCCCTATTTAGATATATAAAAATAATTTATATGGCAGAACAACGTTTGCCGGGTCAGATAGATAGATATGTAGATAGATAGATAGATATATAGATAGAAAGATAGATAACTATCTAGATAGATAGATAGAGATAGATTAGCAGATAGATGAATATATAGAAAGACAGATAGATAAAAATAATTTTTATGGCAGAACAACGTTTGCCTGATTAGATAGATATGTAGATAGATAGATAGAAAGACAGATAACTATCTAGATAGATAGAAAGATAGTTAGATAGGTAGATATACATAGGCAGATAGATGAATAGATAGAAAGATAGATAGTTAAAAATAATTTATATGGCAGAACAACGTTTGCCGGGTCAGCTAGTATATATATATATATATATATATATATATATATATATATATATATATATATAAATATATATATATATATATATATATATATATATATATATGAGACATGAAAAACTCTCAAAGATGCAATACATCCAGAAGTATCCGTCTAATAGTGCAGATTTGAAAACGTATGAAAAAGAAATTAAAAATATTCAGTCTATCGTATAGTTTATCAATACGTGAGAAAATTTTGAAATTCGGTTGAATTAGAACTCCTAAAACCTTTTTAAACGATAGCGACACATGTTCCATTGAAATTCATCATGAGAACGTCTGCTATACGAAAAAAGAAGAACAATAGAACATGGGAAAATTATGTTGATTTAATCAGCTATTAAATAAGTTCCAGATAGGGGTGAAATGGGATACGGAATCTTACACACACATCGTTTCTTGATTCCAGAAATTTGAGCAACGATAAAGTTCTTCCGTTATGAAATTATTCTGTTTATATTCGCGCTAAGATTGAGTGACTTTCCACAAAAATTCTCTCAAGATGAAAGATTACCTTTGAACTAAAAAGTTACCATAGTAATACCTGGTATCAGTACGCGATGCACTTCGCGAATTGTTTTTTTTACGATAGAGGGTTGAAATTTGGTATGTGAAATGAGTTGATGTTGAGATGCGTTTCTTCGTTGATTTCAACTTTTTTTCTCAACCACACACAATGCACTTTTTGAATTTTTTTTTTAGTAAAATAAATTATTTTCTACTTTTTGATTCGGTTTGCTATAAGCGTGATTTTTCAAAATATAATTCAAACCGGGTTTTAATTTTGTGGTAGCACACGTACTTGGTAAAAACATATAGGCCAGTCAGTTTCAACTTCAACTGAATGCTACATAGAGAAAGGAACAAATCTCGTTTTGCAACCTTTTTCGAATTCCGGAACATTGTTAAAATTGCAATAATATTGAATTTTGCCTTATGCTTGTGAAAAAAATTCCAAAAGTTCTGCAAACTTGGAGTAGTATTAAATATATTATTTCATATAACGTATCAAATTCGCAACCAATTTAACGGTAATGAACATTTTTTATTCAAAATAAACGTTTTTCTTTAATAAACTGACCAAAAAAAATTCCAAAAGGTCTGCAAACTTGGTAGATACTTCGTAAAAATATACCGAACAGTTGTATAAATTTGCAACCTTTTACGTTGACCGGAACATGTATGCGGTCCGGAACATTATGCAATTTGCAAAAATATAAAAATCCAAAAATCATATTTTTGCAAATTCCATAAAGTTCCGGACCGCGTACAAGGTTGCAAATTTGCATATGCATCAGAATAGATATTTTCTGAATTTGCAACAAAGTTTCAAAACTTGTTTAATTATTTCTGAACCATCTTGCCCGAAAAAAATGACAACGAATTAAAAAAATTATAAATAAACATGTTCCGGTCCACGTAAAGGCTGCAAATTTATACAACTGTTCGGTATATTTTTCCGAAGAATCTGTTAAGTTTGCAGAACTTTTGGAATTTATTTGTTTATCAAAGAAAAACGTTAATTTTGAATTAAAAACATGTTCCGTACCCTTAAGTTGGTCTCACAAGCATAAGGCAAAAGTCAATGTTATTGCAATTTTAACAATGTTCCGTACTTCGGAAAATGTTGCAAAATTTTATAGTTTGTTTTTATCTCTTTACGGCCCTACATTAAAGTATGAAAACTTCTGGAATTATTGTCAATTGATTATCTAAACTGACTGGCCTAACAGGTTAACAATTATCAAGCATTACGGAATCAAATTTACTACTAACTAAATATGTGGAAAACTGGGAAAGATAACAAGAGTTTCAATTTATTATTTGAGTTAATAATAATAATGAATTTTGTTACATAATTGAAAGTAGTGGTGCTCTTAATTACGTAGAATGGATTGTTCGACTGAGGTTACCATTCGCTTCGTGAAAACGCCCTTAACATTTAGATCAATCATTTTAAAAGGTTCTGCACACATGTTGCGGACAACCCTCCTGCCCTATTGCGCCCATATAATGGGGATGATGAGCAGGCCAACCAGCTGAAATCGATAAAAATGTTCCATCAACCAACTCGCAATTCACAGCCCGCTTCGCATCAACGATGTGTGTTTATATTATTGAATCCTGAAGTGTATATTCAAAATTTATCAAGATGCTAGTTACAAATTCAACTCCATATGGGACCCCTTTCATAAAAACCGAGTGGATTTACTTTCGACGCTGTCCGTAGTTACAACCGGTTTTCTTGCCCTGAGCTAATAGACTGTTATATGAATCAGCGGAGACTATTATAGTCACCAGGTTTTTAAACGAACGGAAATTGAACGCATTCAGGCTGGGCTCAGATCTTCGAATCTTGGAAGAACGAAAAAGTTACTATTCAGTGTTGCCAGCTGATCGGATTTTGGTACATCTCATGAAAAGACTTACATCGGAAATTTTGGTACAATATAAAAGGCTTTTTGCACAATCATTTCAGTTCTCATTTCCGTCTCCGTCAGTCGAACTGCCAGTTCATCCGTTTTTGTTAATTTCTTTTCAAACGATCCGTTCAGTTGTTAGTTCTAGTCCGTTTAATTGTCACTCAAATATATATAAGTTTGGCCATCCCGTCAGTTCTTCCTTTTCGTTTGAGTTTTCCTATCATTTTTTGTTTTCTGCACATAGGATGAACTGACAGCTCAACTGAAACGGAGTCGCAAATGAGACCTGAAAGAATCGTGTGAAAGGCCTTTTAACCATACCATATATTGTTCTTATTTATGTTTCAGTCAATTTTACTATCCGTTATGCGTCCTAACTAATGTGAATAGAAAGCTATTCTAGTATTCTAGATCTAGATACATAGTTGTGTTATCGGATTTTGTTGATACTTGTGAGCCAATCATATGAGTTAAAGAATGAGCGAAAAACAGAGAGTGTCCTTTTAAAAAGAGGCTTTACACATTACCGATCCCATTTTCGTCTCTGTTTCAGTCGAACTGTGGTATTTTTTTTAGAGGTTCACAACTTTGATTCGGCAGTACTGCTTTATTTGACAACCGATTTAACAGGAGATGGGTGATTTTTCTTTAGTTTGGTTTGGCATTTCATTATGGATAGACTTACGCCAGAGCAACGCTTGCAAATTGTTGAAATTTTTTATCAAAATGATGGTTCTTTTAGTCGAACTTATCGTGCACTTCGTCCATTTTATGGCTATCATAATCGTCCATCAGAGCGGCTTATTCGAATAACTATGGATAGTTTTCGCTTCACGTTTACTCTGAATGATCATGTGCATCCCGTAAGACGGCGAACAGTGCGCACCGAACAAGCTTTAGCCGCCGTACAGGAAGAAAGCATTGAAGAAGACCCAAATCAATTAGTCACCGTTCTCAGCAAATGGGGGTGTGTCCATCCACTTTATGGAAGATTTTACGAAAGGATCTTGGTTCAAAAGTTTTGAGATTCAACTTCTGCAGGAATTAAAGCCAAACGACCATCGTATGCCCCGTTAATTCGGCCAATGGGCTGAAGTGCAAGTTGATATTGATATTGATTTTCCATACAAAATTTTGTTCACCGATGAAGCTCATTTCTGGTTGAATGGGTACGTAAATAAGCAAAATTGTCGCATTTAGAGTGAAGATAATGCTCAAGTTTTTGTCGAAACATCATTACATCCTCCGAATTTTTTTTTGGTGCGCTTCATGGGCCGGCGGAGTCATTGGTTCATATTTCTTCAAAAACGATGATGGTCAGAATGTTACTGTCAACTGTGAACGGTATAGAGACATGGTAAGAAATTTAAAGAATTAAAGCCAAACGACCATCGTATGCCCCGTTAATTCGGCCAATGGGCTGAAGTGCAAGTTGATATTGATATTGATTTTCCATACAAAATTTTGTTCACCGATGAAGCTCATTTCTGGTTGAATGGGTACGTAAATAAGCAAAATTGTCGCATTTAGAGTGAAGATAATGCTCAAGTTTTTGTCGAAACATCATTACATCCTCCGAATTTTTTTTTGGTGCGCTTCATGGGCCGGCGGAGTCATTGGTTCATATTTCTTCAAAAACGATGATGGTCAGAATGTTACTGTCAACTGTGAACGGTATAGAGACATGGTAAGAAATTTTTTTGTATCTCAATTATCTGGCATTAATCTTGCTGACAAGTGGTTCCAACAGAACGGAGCTACGTGCCACACAGCGCGCATTGCAATTGATTTACTCAAAGAAAGTTTTGATGGCCCCACCAAGATCGTGTGGTTTAACCCCATTAGATTATTTTCTTTTGGGTTATGTGAAGTCACTTGTCTACTCCGATAAACCAGAAATAATTAAACACCTGGAAATCAATATTAGATGAGTTATTGTCGAAATACGGCCGCAAATGCTGCGAAAAGTGTGTGAGAATTGGAGTTCCAGATTGCGCCTAGTACGCTCCAGCCGTGGAGGATACATGGCCGAAATAATATTTAAACATTAATGCCATAAAATTATCTATTCAATAAAGCCAGTTTTATTGATATTCAAAATATATTTCTTAGTTTTATTTTAATTCAAAGTTGTGAAACTCTAAAAAAAACACCCTTTATATATATATATATATATATATATATATATATATATATATATATATATATATATATATATATATATATACATACATATAGAGAGAGAGATTTAATTTTCTTCAATGTTTGTTAATACATTTTCACAGAGTGGCAACACCGTCGATATTATAAGATGTTGAATTTGGAGACCCGTTCCGCTTATTGAATAGCATTGATGGGACAGTTCACACTAATGGAAAACGTAAAGATAATAATTCCATTTAATCTATAATTTATAGCCATGAATTCTAAGTACGATGCTGAAATTTCCGTTTAAATTTTCATAGACCTTCACTATGACTAATCATTTGTTAAAAGATATATAAAGCTTAATATTTTCTTGAAAAAATAATTCAACCATCCTTTTCAATAAGGAGAAACGTACCTCGCTAGTTCTATGAACATGAATAATAATAATATAAAAAGGAACTGAGAGAAAATGAGAATGTCCATGTCTGACGACTTCCTATCAGAAGAGGTGTCATCTGGCGGCCATTTCAATGGTTAAAACGTGTACCCCAAGAGAAATAATACACGTACGTGCGTGGCGTAAAACAAGTGAACTCTTATAAAAACAATGATTAAGAACATCCCCTTTTATATTCATACTGATATAAATGTTCACAACAAGCTGCATTGCGTTTGCTCTTGACTAAATGTCACAGTTTCCATGGAAAACATGGTTGTTCCATGATACCGGCTTCGTTATTGTTTTCATGAAGTATAATGTCAATTTTGTGAAACCTGCTTCGCCTAAGGCCAAATCTGAAAGAAGGAGAATCGAGGAATTGCTACAACTGTTAACAGCCTAAATTGATGCCGAAGTAGATGATTAATTGGTCAATCTACCTACTTCGAATTCGAAAAAAAATTTTATTCGCCTTTTTCTCTATCATTAGTTTTGATGATTTTCAGAATAATTTATCATCGTAGTTAATTTATGTTTTTCTTAAATTCAGGATTATCGTTTGAAATACCTTTTCAACTTTTTATTGTCATTCTTCATTTTTAATGGGCAAATCAGAAAGAAAAAATTATTTTTATTCGTCCAAATCATTACTGTTTTTATTACCAATTGGAAAATGAACGGCAAAGAAGAAAAATGCGCTCTTATTATCAAATCATAAACTGAATAATAAAATTTTACGTTGGTCAAATTTTCTTGAACTTGAATATAACCTCATATTATAGTGTTTTAAAATTTTTTTGTAAAAACAACTTTCATCCGAATTTTATATTAAAGTTTTGATTTCCATTTCTTACTACATTTATGCGCTACCAAAAAATTACTCACTGGCAATGAATACACATATTTACTATATTTTAATAAAAATCATTTCCATGCCAAACGTATTTTCCAGATAATGAAATACGGCTTTTTGGTTATTGAGAACGGACTCTTTCTTCTCGAAAAAGAATAACAACATTATTTTTATCACTTTCAATTGTATTAAACGAACTTAATAAAATTTATTTGAGTTACTTATTTATTATTTCAATAACTCACAAATTTGTATAACCATAAATTTGTTATTATAATATTTCTCTTGGTTCTATTATGTGTGTTGAATTTACACATAATGGATCTTTTGTCAAAGTTTCAACAATAAACTACCATTACAGAAAATGGAACCGTTTCAAGAAATTAATGTGTTCTACAGTTAAACTACAGTGTTTCTTTCAGATGTTAAGGTTTAAACATTCCCAATATTTATACAGCGCGTTCAAATGTCAACTTTCCGTGAATGGTTTTTAATCTCGACAATGGAAATTCACAAAGTTACTGCGCGTTTGTCCTTATCTATTCATCTTATAACTAGTATTCAAGTTCACCGGGAATAGAACAATTACATAGTTCATTTATTTCAATGTCATGAAATGTCGAAAGGAAATTAAAATCATGCCAGACTTCTTAATTGAAATATGACTAATAATAATTTAACACAGTAAAAGGTGTTTCATTCGCGTATAGACGGACGAACAACCAATATTTCTTACACAATCAGCGGTTATACACCGAAAAATTTATAGGCCAATTTATTGGCACATCTCCAAAATTCGGTCAATAAAACGGTGCGTTGAAACGACTTATTTGTCGTTCATCATAAACAGGACGATAAATACGTCAAAATTATCTGACGATAAATCGGTCAGATCTTTCAACCAGAACCAAACACGGAACAAATTATCGGTTGAACTGAGCGATTTAAATTTGGATCTCCAAAATATTTGCGGATAAATGGGTAATATATCTTTCAACATTCAGAAAGACCAGCAATCACACATAAATCGGTTAGATTTGACCAAATAATCGTACCAAATAATACAGACGTACAAACTGGACTTATAAATTTGACCAGATAAATTGGTCCAATAAAACTTTGCGTTAAATGACGGACGACTTGTCTTTCCAATTAATCTAGCGATATATTTGGTGCAATCTATCTGGCTAATAATGTTTCGTGTTTCTAATGAACTAAAACAAATCACATCATAGACCTTCGCACGCGGTAAATAACTGAATTTGCCGCTATTAGATCGTTATAGCCACAGCACCGGTTTATTATGTTATTAATGAAAAAATAACATCGGAGTAAACACTTCTGAAATCTTCTAAACATCGTACGTCATGTCGGATGCCAGGAAATTAATATGGCACATGCATTCATTGAAGACCGATTTATAATTCTCCGAAATCCACATTTAGGCCAGTCTTCAATTTCTTAGCATTATCAAATTGTGTATTCTATCGATATTAATCTATGCATAGCGGTACTAACAGCGGTAAATGGACGTCAATGCTTGTAGCGATATATCGGAGAAGATTGAGGGAACTTGGTATCAGCAAACACTTGTTTTCCCCTTTTATTTCAATATTTGTGCGAAATTTCAAAAGAACTAACAATACACCAATTCAAATTGTAACTGTAAATCATACTGCCTTCTTGAATATCATATTGCGTTCTTGAATGAAACCAGAGTTTTCTTTCTTTAGAAGTTAACAAAATTAACGTCCAATAAATACTAATATGAATTTTTGAATTTCAAAACTGAAGGCTAGGCCAACTGTGCCTGTCACTACCATCACGAAAGAGTTACTAGGTGTTCGAGTCAGCTGTATTCTCATTTCGTATATATATATATATATATATATAATAATATATATATATATATATATAATATATATATATATATATATATATATATAAATATATATATATATATATATATATATATATATATATATATATGTTACAGTCAATTTGTGAAAAGACGCCGTATATATACCGCGCAGACCGTTTATATACAGACTGCCCATATCAGACCGTTTATATAAAATATATTTCTTTCATAAATCGACTAGTCATTATATAAACAGCGTCAGCCGTATTATATTGCGTACTTAATTTTAGGCAGTTTGTGAAACAATTCAATATTTACATCTACAAACAGGACCGTAATAGAATTTTGAACTATACCCAAATTTTATTAATTTATGGCAAATAAAATAATTATTTCCATGTTCAAAACTCTATTTATTGAAAAACATTAAAACCTTCAAAAAACAAAAAACATCAAAACATTTTAAAAACATTAAAAATTATTTGTTATGGCAACTTAGGCTACTGTGGCATTTTGAAGTGCATAAAACATTATTTTTTTTACATAAGCATTTATTTGATGCACATTTGTTGCTTTTACAATGGCATCTTCGAAAACCTTGCCCATGCCCAATTGATTCCAATTTTGCCGCAGTTCGAAGGGTCAGTATGTTGTCGGAGCAAGTATTTAATTCCATAAGATTAATTGGGCAGGTAGTAAATTCTGCCCTGGAATATAATTTTGAAAGAATGCCGTTTTTCGTGGCTAATCTGAAAAAGCCCTCTTTGGTTACTTCTTTGACTATTCCTAAGATAGATCTAGGATCCCCTCGCCCTCTATCCACCTCTGGAACCGGGATTCTTACTGTATCACCCACATGTGGATGTGAAGAATCACTTATATGCTTCATGCGTTTTAATTGTTGCTTCAGCGCCTCTTTGGCGTTTTTTCTAATTTTATTGACATTCTCACCCTTCATACATAGATTGCAGAGTGGGTAATCGAATGCTTGGTTTACAGTACATGTTAAGTGTATGTAATTTTCGCAAGATTTGCACAGTTTGACATCGCCGCCATCCCTTTCACCATGACCCGTTTCCGAATGTACATCTTTCAGTACCTATGTTGAAAATTTCATTTTCATGAATATAATAAATTATGTCAGTAAAATTACCGTTTATAGGGAATATTAATTTTTCTACCCCCTGCACTGATATTATATCATAATGTCGTAATAGCCAATACACGTGAGGATCCCTTTTGGTAACATGTTTTGAAACTTTCACTTCTTCTATTAATTTATTGTACTTTTCAAGATTTAAGCTTCGACCATTTTTACCTAGATTACTTTTCCTTTTATAAAATTCTTCATAAAATCTGAAAAACCATTATCATTGTTATATTTTAATATTTAAATATAATAAATGCTGCCCTGTATAGCTCAGTTTTGAATTTTAATTTAGAGGTTATGTTTGAAAGAATACCTAAATAATACGAATTTTCATATGTATGTGTTAAATAAATCACTTATGTATTGATTAATAATGTACTTTTACCTTTTAATTTTGTCTTCTTCCATTGTTAGTAAACGTTTAATGATAATAACTACAACTATAAAATCACCTGGCGGTTGAAAACAATAAACAAAATAAACTGACTAACTCTTTACGCGCGTTTTATATAATGTCTAGTCAGTTTATAATTTGTGCTTTATTTCATATATAGCGGAGCAGTTCAGGCAATATATATACCGGCTAGACAGTTTATATAATGCCCCATTTCATATATCGACTGTAACATATATATATATATATATATATATATATATATATATATATATATATATATATATATATACATATGTGTGTGTATACATACATAGGCGACGACTCCATGGGGCCTGAGGGGGCCCGAGTCCCCTCAAAAATTCGTTTAATTTAAGAAAATTATTAGTTATATTATGATTTGTAAAATCACAAAATTATGTTGGTATTCTTTATTTTCCTTGTTTGACGATAGTTTCCTTTTAAAATACATTAAGATATGAGTTAAAACAATTAACTATTACGATATTAAGAGGGTTAAACGAAAACGAGTGGTGTGAATCAATAGTGATAGTGCCTTTTACAATACATTCAGTAATGAGTTAAAACAAATAATTATTACGGTAGTCAGCAGGTTAATTGAAAACGAGTAGTTTGAATCATGATAGTGTTTTTGTTTCGTTTGTCAAAGCCAAAAAATATATCAGGCTTGTCGAGTTATCAAAAGTCGAGTTTTCGAGGTTCTAATGTTTATCATACGATCAATGAAAATTTGACCCCCGGTATGGGCCCCCCAATATTTTTCATAAGTCGGCGCCACTGTATACATATATATAAATATATATATATATATATATATATATATATATATATATATATATATATATATATATATATATATATATATATATATATATATATATATATATAACTCCCGCGCTTCACTTGTTGTACAGTCTAGTATTTCCGGGAAAAATACAACTCAAACGGCGAAGAAGATGCCACATAATTAATTATTATGCATTGAGATGCTCAATTATATAATACTCCATCGGAGTTATCTTTAAAGTTACTATCGAACCGTTACGTAAAACCTCTGGAGTTGTCTCATATTTCGCTCTCACTTACTTTCTGTGCTGCTAACTTGAGGAGCCAATAACTGGAAGTCTTGAAGTTAGATGCTCGTATTTCAAACGTCACGAGTGGGTAGGTATTGAATTCACTCTTTTGCCCTGACCCAGCTTTTTTTTTATGTATCTTACAGTTTCGATATTACTTACGCTACAAAATTTGCATCTAAAAAGTCATGATATCTGCGTTACATCGATACAGTGAGTGAGTAGTATAAATCGCTGATTTAAAGTTGTATTTGGAATGGAAAAATTGAAGCAATCATTTCGTTGGACTCGAATTTGTCAGTTATTTCACAGCATTGTGTTTATTATAACCAAGAGGCACTTCCCTAACATAAAATGATCATATAAATTAAGTAATATCTGATCTTTATTCTTGTTTTTGTTTATCAATACATAAAATCTATGAAAAATTACAGACAGAATCAATGCTGGAGAAACAGGTTTTTAATTAACCATTAAACTAGCTTGATGTGCACTTCATTCAATTTCTTGTGTTTTATTTTTCTCAAAGCTTCAAATAAAATGAATTCACACAATATAAAAAAGAAGAGCCTTGAAGGCAAAAAAAACAACGAGTAGGTTACTTATGAAATATTGTATTGCATCGATTCTTAATTCTATTAATTATTATCAATTAAACTTGATATTCAACGGTAAGCCCAACTTTACCTAGCAACTGATTTGTGATCTATTTACTTTGAGAAGAATAATTGTTATAATCTACCGCAGTGGAAATGCAATATTTTTACTATTCTTTTTTAATTTATATCGTCTCTGGAATTATTCAATATGAAGATCTCCGGTATCAAAGCATCTCTATAAAATTTCCGTCTAAGTTTATGTCAATAAGATATACATGATAAGGCGGGCTACACACGGACGTCGATGTCTTAATACATCGTGCATCTAAAAACGTGCAACCAATAACGTGGAACCTGATTGCGTACACACGTACGTACAAAACTATAGTTTTGTCCAGTCTGCTAAAATGTTTGGCCAGATGTCTGAGCAGGAGGAATATTTAGCTCTGGTGGCAGTGGCGTGTATAAAGAAAAAGGAAAATGAAAATTGTCGCCGATGTGGTCTAAAGGTTGGTTTCTAAAACGATAAAATTTTTCACACATTCACCTGTTAGAAAAATGGAGGTTAGAACTATTGGACATAGTTATTCCATTAATAAAACGTCAAAACATAATGATGAGATTGGCAATAACTGCAGAAATTACTGCAAGAAATTACCAAGATTTAAAATTCACTACTTTAATATCTCCGAAAGCCTCACGTTCCACTTCTCTTCGAGATAAAAACTTTTTCATTTTATCTCCGAAACCCACCAAGAAGACTATTGATTTTAGCGACAACTGTACTTTTTGTAGTATTTGGTTGAATGATTTGCAGCTTCTCTATCAAAATTTTGTATGCCTAATTTTTTTATTTCGGTCTAAATAGTGCTTTGATTTTGTCTGCCACAAGCAGGGTAGGTCCCTGTACAACTCCACAAATTCCCGGGACATTGTTCTGCAGTCTGACATAATGATGAAACTATTTGCAAACATTTTTAGTAAATATTATAGAAATTCATGAAATATTTAACTTATTATTTTAAATACCTACTGCAGTAACAAATCATTTCATAACCGCCGTTACTGCTTTAAAAACACACACTCCACGGTAATTTGGTAATTCGGTTGATGTTAGCAAGGTGCTATTTGGGGGATTCCAATGTTTTCTCTGTTTATATGAAGAAATTTTATACGTGTTAGCAGGGTTACAAGCTTTGTGAATCTCTTCAGCTCCTCCAAATTGACTTAGGAGGGAATTTGTATATGAAACAGGTTAAAAATGAGAGAAAACTACGACATTACTGACGGAGATATGCTGTTCATGCGTTTTTACTATAAGACCTTTTCGAAAAGTGGCACCAAGAAATTTTCCTAAGTCCAAATTGTGGAAGCTTTCACATAGGTAAGTGGGACAAAATGAAGATGATTTCCATATGATTGCAAGTATTGATTACATAAACATCAGCGAAGACATTGAAATGCATGGGATTTTTGGATAAATGTGTGAAATTTCCTGCTTCAATATTCTGGGAAATTTCAAATTGTCACAACTTGAAGAATGATGAATCATTCTCCTCTCTGTGTTATATATTGAAAGTTTTATGTGATGAAATATATTTAAAAAATGAACATTTGATTCAAAGATATTTTTGCTACCTGGACATAATGTGTTTTTGAAAAATGTAACTCCACAAACTCAAGATAGTATTGCCTGGATATAATGTATTCATGAAAAATTTCACTACACAAATTCAAGATAGTTTTGCTACCTGGACATAATGTATTTTTGAAATATTTAACTCCACAAACTCAAGATAGTATTGCTACCTGGACATAATGTATTCATGAAAAATTTCACTACACAAATTCAAGATAGTTTTGCTACCTGGACATAATGTATTTTCGAAAAACTTAACTCCACAAACTCAATATAGTATTGCTACCTGGACATAATGTATTCATGAAAAATTTCACTTCACAAATTCAAGATAGTTTTGCTACCTGGACATAATGTATTTTTGAAAAATTTAACTACACAAACTCAAGTTAGTATTGCTACCTGGACATAATGTATTCATGAAAAATTTCACTACACAAATTCAAGATAGTTTTGCTACCTGGACATAATGTATTTTTGAAAAATTCAACTACACAAACTCAAGATAGTATTGCTACCTGGACATAATGTATTCATGAAAAATTTCACCTCACAAATTCAAGATAGTTTTGCTACCTGGACATAATGTATTTTTGAAAAATTTAACTACACAAACTCAAGATAGTATTGCTACCTGGACATAATGTATTCATGAAAAATTTCACTTCACAAATTCAAGATAGTTTTGCTACCTGGACATAATGTATTTTTGAAATATTTAACTCCACAAACTCAAGATAGTATTGCTACCTGGACATAATGTATTCATGAAAAATTTCACTACACAAATTCAAGATAGTTTTGCTACCTGGACATAATGTATTTTCGAAAAACTTAACTCCACAAACTCAATATAGTATTGCTACCTGGACATAATGTATTCATGAAAAATTTCACTTCACAAATTCAAGATAGTTTTGCTACCTGGACATAATGTATTTTTGAAAAATTTAACTACACAAACTCAAGTTAGTATTGCTACCTGGACATAATGTATTCATGAAAAATTTCACTACACAAATTCAAGATAGTTTTGCTACCTGGACATAATGTATTTTTGAAAAATTCAACTATACAAACTCAAGATAGTATTGCTACCTGGACATAATGTATTCATGAAAAATTTCACTTCACAAATTCAAGATAGTTTTGCTACCTGGACATAATGTATTTTTGAAAAATTTAACTACGCAAACTCAAGATAGTATTGCTACCTGGACATAATGTATTCATGAAAAATTTCACTTCACAAATTCAAGATAGTTTTGCTACCCGGACATAATGTATTTTTGAGAAATTCAACTCCACAAACCCAAGTTAGTAAAATGTTAATGAAATATGACACATATAATTGAATGGGATTGTAATCCAAAAAAAATACGTATTAATTAGTCAAAACAATGATGAAACAGGATTCACATTCTCAAAGCACATTTTGATATTTTGAGAATTCACAAGTTATCCGGAATAAATCAAACAAATTAACATTTGAATCGACGATATTTTTGCTACCTGGACATAGTGTACTTATGAGAAATTCAACTCCAAAAACTGAAGATAGTATTGCTACCTAGACATAAAGTTTTTACGAGAAATACTCGGAGATTCAACTTCAAGGTAGTAAAATGGCAAAATAAATTTAACTGAATGTGATTGTTATCCAAAAAAACCTATTAGTTATTCAAAACAATTATAAAACACGATTTACATTCTAAAAGCATATTTGATATTTTGAAGTATGCACAAGTTATCCTCGGGGTAGAATTTCTAATAATAATCGGCTCTTCCTTCAAGTTTTCCGAGATAGGTTGATAAGTTGAAATTGAATTTCAGAAGGTTACCTCTCACTTTGCATCATCTTCATTCGAATGTCGATTAATGCTGGGAAAGTGGGTACTCGATTGGAACTATAGGTCAATTGTTAATATTCAGTTATTGACAACAATAGGTGCCTGTGACTAGACATATTCCTACAAGAAGTTACGCAGTACTTACGAAACACGGTAACATGAAACACTCGATACATACTACGACAGATTGGTGTTAAAATTTTCTTTTTACTTGATATCAAGACTTTGCAATTTTACATGAATATTTCGAACTCCAATATAGTTAGTTATAATAATGAATAATTTGTAACTATTACTAATTATAGTTGCTCAATTAGTCGTATTTTCATCGAAAATAATGCACCAATGCACTGTAACAAAAGTCAACAGTAGTGCGGGAGTGGTTTTTGAATCCGTTTTATACGTCCTATGCCACGATTTTTGAGGTTATTTTCATCTTTTTTTACCCCGAGGCGAAGCTAAGGGGTTATAGTCTCACGAAAAAAAGTTAGTAGCTGATGGTCCGATTTTAAAAATTCCAACGGATATCGATAAAACACATATGATTTCATAAGAAAAGTGTTTTCAAAAATTTTTCCCCACGAAGAATAAAAAAATTATAGCGTTTTTTAGATTTTTTTTGTCCATAGACATGTGACAAAAAGTTAGTAGCTGGTCCGATTTTCAAAATTCCAACGGATATCGATAAAACACATATGATTTCACAGGAAAAGTGTTTTCAAAAATTTTTCCCCACGAAGAATAAAAAAATTATAGCGTTTTTATTTTTTTTGTCCATAGACGTGTGACAAAAAGTTAGTAGCTGGTCCGATTTTAAAAATTCCAACGGATATCGATAAAACACATATAATTTCACAGGAAAAGTGTTTTCAAAAATTTTTCCCCACGAAGAATTAAAAAATTATAGCGCTTTTTTGATTTTGTCCATAGACATGTGACAAAAAGTTGGTAGCTAGTCCGATTTCAAAACTTCCAACGGATATCGATAAAACATACACGATTTCATGATAGAAGTGTTTTCAAAAATTTTTCCCCACGAAGAATAAAAAAATTATAGCGTTTTTTAGATTTTTTTTGTCCATAGACATGTGACAAAAAGTTAGTAGCTGGTCCGATTTTCAAAATTCCAACGGATATCGATAAAACACATATGATTTCATAAGAAAAGTGTTTTCAAAAATTTATCCCCACGAAGAATAAAAAAATTATAGCGTTTTTTAGATTTTTTTTTGTCCATAGACATGTGACAAAAAGTTAGTAGCTGGTCCAATTTTCAAAATTTCAACGGATATCTATAAAACAAATATGATTTCATAAGAAAAGTATTTTCAAAAATTTTTCCCCACGAAGAATAAAAAAATTATAGCGTTTTTTAGATTTTTTTTATCCATAGACATGTGACAAAAAGTTAGTAGCTGGTCCGATTTTAAAAATTCCAGCAGATATCGATAACACACATATGATTTCATGAGAAAAGTGTTTTCAAAAATTTTTCCCCAACGAAGAATAAAAAAAGTAATACCGTTTTTTAGATTTTTTTGTTCATAGACATGTGGTGCTATCTATAAATCTTAAACCTAAACCGATTTTTACAATAATGAAATAAAATGATAGCATTTAATGTGTAGTTTTTTAATTTATATAATACATTCAAAAAATATTGACCACATGCACATGCGCCGAGGGCTTTTATCATTCCTAGTGCTACGCAGTAGTGTCCGTATTTTTAAGGTTGTTTTCATGTCTTTTCGAGGTTACTTTTATAATGTGGATTATATATTTTTAGAAGTTATTTGAAGGAATGCGTTTTGTAGCGTTTAATTTTTCAGTATTTACGTTCTGACGGTAGCGTCAAAAGATCATCAAAATTTTAGTGACATAGTAATTTTCACAACGAGCAAAATCTGAAGTGAGGAAAATCTGCTCGATCGCCGTTCACGAAATTCAGCTGTTGAATTAAATTATGAATAACAATAGGAAAGCGAGTAGGTACATGGAAAATGTTAATTTCAAATTTCAGGCATACCATAATTTTAAATTTTTCCTCGTCTATTTTAGTAGCTAAAGTAAGTAAGGTTAGGTAAGCTTAGCGATCCGCCAAATTACACATAATTACCAATTTCTTTTGCATTTATTATCTGATTTTTTAAATTCATATTCATTCCTTTGCATCAGCTTATAAAGTAGATATATTCATAGTATTTATTCTAAACTTGGTCCAAATATGTATAAAAACAGATAATTGAATAGAATATAAATTCAACAGGTTTCTCTCATTAAATCTGAATTATTCCTGAAATTTGCTACTTTGGACTAGACTCTACAGGATCGGAATCATACTACCTGGAATATATTCATATATATATATATATATATATATATATATATATATATATATATATATATATATATATATATATATATATATATATATATATATATATATATATATATATATATATATATATATATATATATATATATATATATATATATATATATATATATATATATATCCAGAAATGTAAAGGTAAAAAAAAGACAAATTGAACATCCGGCACTGATTTTTCTATGATCAGCTCGTCAACTCTGATTGATTAGTTCGAAATACAACAGGAAACTGAGCCTCCGACCAGTCAATTTCATTTCTTGTAAATTCAAGGCGTTGGTAGATTTTAAACTACTCAAAACAGGCTTCACATATAGTTGTTCAACATATAAAAGCTGTCTCGTTATTATTAATTGATTAAAACTGGTTTTGAAATTGAAGTTGGTGCGTTGGGGTGTGTCTATATGGGGTGATTAGTTGTTTTCGTTAAGCATGGCTAATTTGTGGCATAAATAGGTCCCAGTTTGATTTTTTTTCTTCGAGAAATGTTCAATCTTATTTATGTATTCGGCTACTTCACTTACACTACTGTATCGATCCACTTCCTTTTATAGATCTGGTTATATTATCGAATAGGTAGGATTAAACTGATTTATCCAAACTAGAAACTGATGATTAATATTGAATGCTTCCTGTATGATACTATATTAAATGTAAACTTCTCATTTCTGAACAGATTAATTTTGAAGTGAAACGAAATACAATCAGTGTGAACGTTCAAACATTAATGGCATTTACAATCAGTTATACAAGAATTACGTTCTAGCTCCTTTTGAAATATGTAATTTTCTTTTTGTCAAGGAGAAACTAAATATATTCAAATTGTTAATTCAATCAAATTTTTCTTTGCGACGCTGACACGAGTCGTATTTTTCCCAAAAAGAAGAGACTATTGCACTACATTGGAAGTTGACACTGAGGGGAGCAATTTTTCAGTTTATTTTGGTTATATATTATATATATAATATATATATTATTATATATATATATATATCTATATATTATATATTATATATATATATATATATATATATATATATATATATATATATATATATATATATATATATAAATATATATATATATATATATATATATATATATATATATGATAAACGGAAACCAAACTTGAATTTACTACGTTTATTATCACAAAAATACTTCGAAAAATATATAAAACTTCGATTGCAATTTCGGTCACTAGACCGTCATCGAACAGATTGAGTTAAGAACTAAACACATAATTATAGATTTTACGCTCACAGGTGGGGAAGAATTATTAGAGATACCTAAATAGAGTTTGTGATAATAATAAACGTAGTAATTTCAAGTTTTGTGTTTGTTAGTCATGATAAATTATCACCTAATAACGACAGATTCCATCAAATATATATATATATATATATATATATATATATATATATATATATATATATATATATATATATATATATATATATATATTTTATATATATATATATATATATATATATATATATATATATATATATATATATATATATATATATATATTTCATTTTTTTTTTCACGGTACATTTTGGCAGATAAAATGAACTGAAATTTGTTATAACGAGTTGTTCTTTAGATCAAAATTTGGGGGAATTCAGTGAAACTTCAAACCGGAAAATATTTAAAATAATAATGAACAACATATCCAAAATATAGTTTTTGCAGGGCGTATGGAACTAAAAAAAAACCCGAACCCCTCCAAATTGAGTTAGAGCGTTGAAAACTCGTACGAGGATAAGCTGATGTAGAAATTTTGATTTTTTTTTTGAGGTTTTGCTTAGCTTCACAGTTTCTGCAGATTGAGTTAGAGGGTTGAAATTGGATACGTGAAATGAGTTGTTATTTGGGAAGCATCATTGAGTGGTTTCAACTGTTTACCTGTAGATATTTCATTTTTTGATGGGTTTATTCATCTCCGAATTAACTTAGAGGGTAGAAAACTAATATATGAAAAAGAATAAAAATAAGGAAAAAATACGATCTTAGACGGAGCTCTGCTTCCTACGCGTTTTTTATTTGTATAAGACAGACAATATTATATTTGCACGAAAAATTTAAACATTTTAAAGTTTTAGTTGAAGAAGATATTTCAAAAATGTTTGGTTTTTTCTAAAAATCAGGAAATTTTGAGGAAACTCAACAGAATAATTTGATTGCAGTGAAAATGGATTTATTTTCGTCATTCCTGCTTTGTCTCTATCCATTTTGTCCATTTTCTCACACAGAAAATGTTTCAAGTTGTTCAGTGAGACAATATGAATTTGCTAAGCGTGTAAGTTCATCTAATCTAGTACATTAAATATTAGTAACACGTATTGTTTGAATAAAAAGATAAATTGAAGAGAATTGAAGCTTATCTTGTTTAGAATTCAGATGTTCGTCGGGTTCGCTCACTTTAAAATAATTTAAATAAACGTGTTTCTATTACAAAATCGTCGTTTTCGAGACGCTTGTTTCGAGTTCAATCAACACTGGTGGTGCTTATCATTGAAATGCGAAAATCCATACTGAAAAACGAGAACATTTTAATTAATTTTTATAAGTCGGTGTTTCATTCAGAACCTGTTTTCTCAAATTGAATGATTCTCGAGTTATTGCCCAAATATGGATAGTTCAAGAATGTCTCAACGAATCTTTTAAGAGAAAAATGTCACTCTTCATTCGTTCTCAGAGTAGGAAAAAAACAGTGAGAGAAGCAGAGCTCCGTCAATTAGATGGTATCTCCACCTAATTTTCGATCTTTTTTACATAAACATGTTTAACCCACTATGTCAGTTTGGAGGGATTGTGGAGGTGAGAAAAACCTAGAAACCCACGAAAAAACATGAGAATTTCACATACAATGGCGGCAGTTACCACCAAAAGGCCCATCCCTAACATCAAGTTAATCCAGATCACATTTTCAACCCTTTAGCTTAATTTCGATGGTTTTTTTTCCAGCTCCATACACTCTCCAAAAAGAGTCGCAAAAAGCCCTAGAAGGCTGAATTTTGGACATATTGTTTTTTTGAGTTTTCAATCTTTAAAGAGAGGAATATGATTTATATGACTTGTTTTCCTTTATTGTTTTGAATATATTGTTGTATAGCAATTTATGAAAAATAAAATGTACATTAGATATATATATATATATATTATATATATATATATATATATATATATATATATATATATATATATATATATATAATATACATTTTATTTTTCATAAATTGCTGAGTATATAACAATATGATCCAAACAATAAAGGAAAACAAATCGTATAAATCATATTCCTCTCTTTAAATATTGAAAACTCAAAAAATTTAAGTACAGCACAAAAATTCGTAGAAGGAATATGGCTCATAGTACATAATAATCTTGAATATTTCAATTTATCTTTATATATATATATATATATATATATATAATTTGAATTACATTCTTACCTATATGTCTATATTTAAAATGATTGGGTTCCTAAGTATTGGAACAGTTTATTCAAATGACAGTATTGACTAGACGGAAACTATACAGACGCTTAATGTCAATAATGGTTTGTTAAATACTGAAGAAGGCAAATATGCCGAAACGTTCATTTATATAGAATAAATCATTTCAATACTTAACCTAGAAACCCAATAATTTTAAATATAGATTCGAAATCCATATCGCTGATTTTCGGTACAGAGCAATGGTCTATTACTTTCGGGAAAATACAACTAACCAAACTTCACCGAACTTCATGAGAAAGTTAAGATGAATACCCAATAAAATGATGACGAAAGCCATTAAGGTAGGTATCAGTTGAAATAATAATCTTCCATGTTTGAATGTCTTCAGGCAGTGAATCACCTGTGTGTATTTCCCTATGACGACGCAGGAATCAAACTTCAACATCCTCCAATTACGAAAGTTTCAAGAGACATGCAACTAACCACATTCAGGAACGTATTAGAATAAGAGGCAGTCGTAGAGTGATACGGCAGAAAGTTTACGGCTTTATAAAGCAGTTTAGAAATTTCCAAAAAAATGTAAACCAATGAAATCGAAAGTATCGGGTAATGAGTTTGGAAAGAAAACATTCAGTTCGATTCGATAAGTCGCCAAGGCGAAAAACAATTCTAATGACAATTTTATTCAGCGCTGAATGAAGATATAAACATAAAAAAAATTATTTTGACAAATTCAGTTTTATTGAACATAGCAAGATTGTTGTCCAGTTATTGACAAGGCAAGGTTACGAGAAAGAATTTTTAAAATGAAACGTAATGAAACAATGGTTTATAAAAACAATTTACACATTTCTTAAATAAAATACGCATGCGCGCGTTTCGGTAAAACTTCACCGAAGTTCGCATTTAGCATCTGAAGGAGGTAAAGTTTCACCGAAACGTGCGTCATGCGTATTTTATCTAGAAAATGTGTAAATTGTTTTTGTAAACCATTGTTTTAATATGTTTATTACTTTACATATTGTATCGGCCCAATCGTTGTATTTTTCTCTAAAATAATAGATTATTGCACTGTATCAGACGTCAAGAGCGAGTTGTTTTGAAATCCGTTTTATAACTCCTGAACCCCGATTTTTGAGGTTTTCTTAATGTCTGATATATGTATGTATGTATGTATGTATGTATATATTTATATATATATATATATATATATATATATATATATATATATATATATATATATATATTTGACAAAAAACTTTTTCCCGATTCATTTTGGCATTATTATCTGAAATCTGGAGTTGTTCTTGAGGCAGATCAAAATTTGGGTAAATTCAGTTAAAATTTTGGCATCCCCAAACAGGGCATGGCGGGCGGAAGGGGAGCGCAAGAGATGTGGAAATTAACCATCTATACCATAACCGAAATTCATACTCCTAGAGCTTTTTGGAGGGTGTATGGAGTCGTTCTCAAAGAATTTTAGCACCCACCCCTTTTTCTCTAACTGCCGCTATTTTCAGGTTAAGATTTCTGTTGTTGTGAATTTTGATGTTTTGGGAACCTCCAAAGTTCCTCCAGGTTGAGGTAGACGTAAGAGTGTTGAAATTTCATACGTGGAACGAGTTCATGTTAGCATCTTGGCGGTTTCAACCGTTTTCAAAGGTTTTGCTCATCCTCACGTCCCCTCCAAATTGACTTAGGAGGCTGGGAATTTGAATGTGGAAACGAACAAAAATTAGGGGAACCGACCTTTGTGCAGAAGCCCGCGTGGTTGCAGCTATAAATGCGAATAGATTGCAAACGAACACACGAGGTTATTTTTCATGTTCAGAAATATTGAAAAAATAAACTTGTTGACCACTTGGACTCTTTCGTGTTTAGGTTCAACCCTTCAGGAAGCAGATCGATAACTTTAAAGAAGGGGATGAGTCACTTTCATCTATAGGACCCAGTGGGTGTTCCCCACTCGCGATTTTTTCCTGCGAAGTGGCCATTATTAGTATTCAACCCAGCAGCATATCGTGCGATAGTTTAATTTTATGACCTGGAGTAATACTTGCTATTCCATTTTGAATATGTTCCTATCACGAAGTGACTAATTGCAAAGCCTGGAGACCACAGCAAATAGCCGTCCTTTCCTCAGACACACGCACGATTTTTTTTTTTATTATCCTATTGTGAACTTACAAATCGCGACCTATCCGAATCAGGTCGGTATTAGGGTAACATTCATGTTTGAGATTTATTAAAACTATAGCTTTATTCATAATAAAATGTTGTTTTTCCATTTTGGTCGTATCTTCCCAGAAAATAATAAAATATTATAGTATATCGATAGTCAACGGTCAGGTGAAGAAGTGTAGTTTTTTTATTCGATTTCGCGAAGTTTTTTTCAATAACGGAAATTATTTTTCAAGTTTTATTTCGGTTTTCCATCAAAGCATCTCGACGCGACGCACTTCGCGCGCAAAATACGACCTTAATGACGGTGGATTTTTTTTCAGTTATTTGACTGTTTCAGTTTATCGAAGCTTAGTGAGTAAACAGCACTAGTAGTGAAAAATCGAATGGATTTTTTTTGTGTGAAGTCACCGACAAATAATGAAAAATACAGTCGGAATACTGAACAAGTCATTTTCAGACGACCGACATAAAGCACCTAAATATATATATATATATATATATATATATATATATATATATATATATATATATATATATATATATATATATATATATATATAATCTCTTGATAATTATTAGCAATAACAGGCCTGTTGAATCTCAGAAAACTCGATTTTATTAAAAAGTTGACGTTTAGCCACGACATTTGTGGCGATTAGAAATAGTTCACAGGCAACAACAATTCGAATAAATAATTATATATATATATATATATATATATATATATATGTATATATATATATATATATATATATATATATATTTATATATATATAAATTTATATATATATATATATATATATATATATATATATATATTATTATATTTATATATATGATACATATATATATAATATATATATATTTATATATAATATATTATATATATATATATATATATAATATATATATATATATCTTTTTGGTAATTATTGGCAATAACAGGCTTGGTGAATCTTAAAAAAACTCGATTTTATTAAAAAGTTGACGTTTCGCCCCGACATTCGTGGCTTTATCAACAAGTTTTGATAAAGCCACGAATGTCGTGGCGAAACGTCAACTTTTTAATAAAATCGAGTTTTTTAAGATTCGCCAAGCCTGTTATTGCTAATAATTACCAAAAAGTTAAAAATAGTTAAAAATATATAAAATATATATATATATATATATATATATATATATATATATATATATATATATAAATATATATATAAATATTTACATATAATTTTGTTTTCAATACTTTGTTCATGAAAAAATGTTTAGTATTTTAAGCCATAAAAGTAGTCTGAATAAACAAAAAACAGTTAGTGGTTCATATAAAAAAATTAAATACATTTCAGAATGAAAAGTTATCTGTAAGTTATTTTAAAACCAAACTTACAAAAGAGAAGATGGATCTTCAAGATGTTGCCATAACGAGAAACTAATGATTTTTGTGACATATATATATATATATATATATATATATATATATATATATATATATACATTTTTTTTTTCTCACTATACAATAATTGCAGATGAACAATACTGAATTGACTTTACATAATTTCAGTGCAATATTGATTGTACATTATAGCTGTAAACGACTGTGTCCAATTGAAGGAAATCAGGTCAGTGAGGTGAGAATTACGAGCTGAAAGTAGGACCATGCTAATTTGTGATACATCACCCACACTGCATTGTATGGAATTGAATTATACTCGGCATGATATATGAATACAACTTCAATAGTCTAATTTCAAAGTTTTCCTGCAAATTTTCACCTCGGAAGCCAACTCGTCTAAAGTATCCATATTGCCAGTTTTATATTTTATCAAATTAATAATTCCGTTCAGAATATATAAACAAGAATACTAACTCAAATGGACAGAGATTGAAATGCTGTATATATTTATATTTATTTAACGACTGCTTCAAGTTCTTGAATGTATTCTTTCAATGAGTTGTTTCACAGTGGATGACAGAAATATTGTTTCACAACTCTCAGTTATCCATTACTCAATTTGCGCAGATCATATGATGAAACTGATCAATATTTATATTTGAACAATTGGTTTGATATTTTTCACAAGTAATAAAAACGTAAACATGCTTCAGCTAGGCGACGAATTCTTATGAAAACTAACTTAGTAAAGAATTTTGCATAATGAATGTAGAATTATTCATTTCGAAGAACTCGCTATGCCTCTTGGAGTTAAGTCTTGATAACAGATTACAAACCTGAAACATGTTGACAATTTTTATTATTCAATTGTAACAACTAAGTGTTCAAATCAATATAAAATTATATTTTTCAATCGTGGAATTGAAGTACATATACTTATATTATACTTCCAGATCACAACGGATTGAAAAACACATTGCTGACGATGGCAATTAATATTGAAACGGAACGACCTTAGAATATAAAAAAAGAACTCTTAAAGGTGTTGCGTTTCTACAGAAGAAGAAATCATTTATTTGTTCACCTAGGCATTTACCTAATACACTAGAGTTAACCATATAGAAGTAGAACACGTCAAAGTAAAATTTAAAATTAAAAGTAAAAATTATACAATTTTAGAACAACTAAAAACTTAGAAAGAGTCATTCAAATACCCCTGCACCCCGTAGTAAGTTCTGGACTCTATATGCGCGTGATAGGTAATGATAGCTATTTTTAAGTTTACCAGCTCTCTAATCTTTTTTAATGCAAAAGAGTACAGAGATAGACTTTTGGCTACACAATCAATGTGGTATTACCAATTTAGTCGCAATAGCTAGTCCTAGAAATGTAATCTGGTTGGTTACATTTAGAGTGGTTGTGTCATGATGTTATATTAAATTTTTTGGGTTTGAACCATAAGAAAACTGAAAGTCTGAGTCGCTAATAATTGCGGACGAATCGTCAGCAAATTGTATAATCAAATTGTTGACAAATTCTGGAAGATCATTCGTGTACAGTATGTATAAAAGGGAACCCAAAATCGAACCTTGGGGTACCCCCTTTTTTTTTACTGACCTCTCATCTGATTTTATGAGATTCCCACTGACATCTCTCTCAGCTACATATTGAGTCCTTTCATGAAGGTAGGAGCGTACCAATTCCAGGGCTATGCCACGTATGCCGCAACGTTCGAGCTTCATCATGAGGATTTCGTGGTCGACACTATCGAATGCTTTCGATAAGTCGACGAACATAGCCAATGTAAGTTTATCGCTGTTTAGTGATTTTAATATATACCGAAGTGCCATGTAAATGTTACTTTTACTCTTTCTGAAATCATGTTGTTCACTTCTGATTATCTGGAAGTTTTCAACGAAAGCCTCCAACCTATTATATATAACTTTTTCGGAGACCTTACTTATACAGGGCAGGATGGCAATGGGTCGATAGTTTCCGATATTGGTATCGCCTTTTTTAAAGATGGCCTTGACTTGGGCGCACTCCAACTCCACCGGAAAGACACAATTTTCAAGAGATAGGTTTATTATGTGGTTTAAAGGTTGTGCAATTAAATCCGCTGTATGCTTTAATAACTTTGAGGGTATTTCGTCTTCTCCTGTTGCTTTTGTGTCCTTTGAGGACATGATAACACTAAAGATAAACAGTAGCAAATTTGAAAAGATTCTCTAAATTCTGAAAATCGCAAAGATCGAATTCATTTCAGTCTTAATATCGGAAAATACACCATTTCTCTTGAATTAAATTATATTGAAGTGAATGATAAGATAAACGCGTAAGCAGCAAGCACTTGAGTAGTATTTTTCGTGCGAAAATTATGGTTTGAAGAACCAGGCTTTAATGGGAAAACGAAATAAAAATAACAAAATGATATATATTATCGAGAAAAAAATTCGCGAAGTGCGTCGCGTACTGAGGAAACACGCTTCAATATCAAACCGTAATATGAAATTAGAAAATAATTAATTTTATTCTAAAAAAAAACGCGATGGCAAAGCAGGTGATACGTTCGATACGCTGCAATCATCTTCGGGAAAAATAATAAAAATTCATTGAATTGAATTGACATTTACTTGGTGAAAGTTCATATTCATAACTTCATAAAGAAATAAAAAACTAATTTTCCACAGGTTGAAATAAAAATCTATTCAATAAACGCGTTTCGTCATAACATTGACTTCATCTCGTACTATTTTTACTCGTTTTTTTTCATTATTTCTTTATAGTCAGAATAAAAATTCATTGAAATGAATGCCGCAACATTATTTCATGAGCCGAACAAAAATAGTAAAATATTTACAGACACAGATTGATAGTATCCTGTGCGTCAATTCTGAAATAGCTTACGAGTGAAATATTCAATTTTTCAAATAAACGTCGTGTTAGACAGTGGAAGAAAAATGAGATTCCAGTAGGTATATATTTTTGGCCCACCCATAGGTGGGTCGTGAACAAGTTCACTTTATATTGGATAATGATCACAACCTTGCTTGGGACACGTTCTCCAGAAATACGTATTATGCGAAATCACGTTTCAATTTCATTAGGGGTGCGGGGAAATGTGTACCCTTGGGAGCTGTTTTCTATTAACTGGTCATAAATTCACCTAAATTCCGCGAAAAGGTAACGCAGACACCCCAAAGATATTCACGAATTCCTAATGGATTATCTTGGAGGTAACTATTATGAGGAAAAAATAAAATAAATTGTGAAAAACATTAAGTCTCTGGATATAGTATAAAATGTGATGGAAAAGTTTTCACCAAATTTCATGGAGGTAAACTTTAGAATTAACTCTAGTCGAAGGATTTGTTTCATGAAATAATTATTCCCTCAAATGAAATATATCAGCCTTTGTGAATTTATTGTGTAATGTTGAAAAAGTAAAATCTGTATTTCAAATAATGTAGATACGGGTAGTTAATGAGTGGATGATATTTGAGAAATTGGTTTATTTGTGCGGGAGTTGTTGGTATAGTATAAATTGAACTCAAATGTGTGCTATCAGTTCTACTTATGAGTTTCGTATTTTATATATTTCGAAAATTTAATTTTTTAAAAATTTATCTGCATTTCTCATTTTTTTTATTGCTGATATTTCGGTGCGATTAAAGTATTTATATATATATATATATATATATATATATATATATATATATATATATATATATATATATATATAATATATATATATATATATATATATATATATATATATATATATATATATATATATATATATATATATATATATATATATATATATATATATATATATATATATATATATATATATATATGAGGAGACATATATTTAGTTAGTAAATATTTATTTTTGAAAGGATCATCAAGCAAAGTGGGCATTTTTGCAGGTAAAGTTTTACCTGAAAGTTCAGCTTTCAGAATGTCAATTCATTGCAAATATATTATTCTGATATTTTCAAATATACAGCTTAGATCTCTTGTAAATATACGTTCTGGAATATGAAATATACCTAAGTTTCAGTCTTCATGCTGTTCAAATTTCATGAAGCAGTATGTGCAACATTACTAAAATATAAATTTCCAATGCATTATTTTGCAATATATTGCTTTTTTGAACTCGATTACAAGTAAAAATCCTAGATTATCCACTAAACATACAACTTCTCACGTTTACATTGTACTTTTACAGATATCGTCAAGTAATGCATTCCAAATTCATTTATCAACCCGAGTTGAAGTAAAATATTTCATAATGAATAATAGTCCAATATTTGTTTCTATATTCATAGTCCGGCCTATCAAGTTCTGTCTCTATTTGAACAATTCAAGCATGGCTTGTTTATTGTCTCTTCGCGATATACTGCACGACAGCTATTTGGTGGCATGAACACTAACTTTAAGCAGTCAAAAATTTTAATATCTGGATGAGCTGGGCAGTTGTCCACTAACAAAATGATTCTTCGTTTTTCTTTGCGTAACTGGCCATCCCACTCTCGCAATTCATTCGCAAAAATCTCTGATGTCATCCATAGATACTCATTTATTGGATTTGTAATTTACTGGCAATTTTATAACATTCTCAAAACATCTAGGGTTTTTAGGTGTGCAAATTACTAATAACTTTCTCTTTTCTGTTCCTAACAAATTTGCCACCACAAACACAATTATGTGATTGGGTCGAAATATTTCGGGGAATACCCTGCTCACTGGGTAAAATTTTGTTTCAAGTTCGTTAAAACCGAAATTTTTTAAGATTATTCCAAGAATTTAAGGTTCGTTTTATTGGAAAGTTCGTTATAACTGGGTTCGTTATTTGCGAAAAAATTAACACAGACTTAATAATACTTTTGGTTCGTACTTTCAAATTGGTTCGCTATAAACTAAAGTTCGCTAGAAGCGATATATAAACTGCAATTAAGTTTTCAACTACTTTGTGATAATCTACAATCTACATATGAACATATCTAGAATATAGTCCTCTAGACTAATTTGGAGGGAGTATGGAACTTTAAAAGTATTTAAAGATTTTTTTTGCACATCCAAACGTTAACGAAATTGAGTTCTAGGGCTGAAAATTTGTTGGTGAATCAAGTTGATGCTCTATAAAGGTGGCTTTTCGCCTTTAATAAGTATAGATTTAATATTTTTAGTTTTGAGCACCTCCGAACGACATGTGCGGGCTGTGTGGGGTGTCAGATAGCCCGGAACATGTGGTTTGGGTGTGTGCAAGGTGGGAACAACAACGCTGGAAATTGTGCCGTTATGTGGGATACCTGCCTATGGTGGAGGATTTAATGGGCGAAATGTTTAGAGGCAGGGAGTCGTGGAATACTATTTTCTCCATAATAACGGAGATCATATCCAAAAAAGAAAAAGAGGACAGGCTGGAAGAGGTAAATGTTACCGCATCAAGCGAAAGTGAGGCTTAGAAGAGTTTTCTTTGATACATGTCCAGTTCCTGAAGGTATAAACTTTCAGTTGAATTCCGGGAGCTGGGACAGGAAAAAAATCGGAGAGGGGTTTTTAGTCGGTCGGCAATACCAACGCGCCAACCCGACATACCCCTGAGTATTCATCTCAGGAAATCTGATAACAGATTTTCCCCTCTCCACAAAAAAAAAAAAAAGAAAGTTTTGAGCACCTCCACAGGATTGAATTATTGTCGAAATTTCGTACGTGAATTAAGTCAACGAATTCTGCTGGTTGAGTATGAGACTAGAAGTTTGGCATTCAGACTAAATTGCTCATAAGAAGTTATAATTTATTTTACCGCAGCACTTTTCATTTTGAAATTTCATTCGTTTTTGTTAGATTTAGAGCATTGTACACCTAAACAGCTACTCCAAATTCAGTTACTTAGAAGGAAGAAAATTTGTTAGTAATATTATAATAGTTGGGAGTTCCAACTGTTTTCTTTAACGGTCACAATTATTTGTAGGAATATCAGGCTCTTTTGCAGGTTTTCAAGCTTTGTGTGCATCTGTTCTTCTCAGACCCTCCAAATTAACTAAAGAGGTTAAAAAATTTTAGGTTAAAAATTACGAAATGGAGAGCAAAATACGACCTCAGGGAGGTCTGCTGCACAAGCGGTTCCTTCTTCTTATAAAATGCAAATAAATCTGAATACTAATAATGTTGAATTAATATATCTGATGACTATTATCGTGGCATTTTGTAGTAACATAACAGTTACTTTCCAATTGATAATTTCCGAAATTTAACAAAAACCACGAAAATTTTTCGTGACTACGAAATCTTCAGACATCTCTACATAAACTGTTGAATAATGATATATTCGAAAGAGACATCAACACAAATAGTTTTCGCCAGCACCGCATAGGTATGATAGGTTTTTATACCGTGTCTTAAGACAAACCAGGTCGCAGATAATGTAATCATTTCGTTGACCTATAGGTCACATAGAAGCCCATCGGCTGACGTACAGTGATTAACTCCGGTTATATAAACAAAATGCCATTAATGTTTCCGCGGTGATACCTAGATTCCACTATAACACAAAGACATGATGTAATCTCTAACAAAAACCGCTTGATTATTTATTTCCGTCTCTCCTCGGCGTGCTGATCTCTGTGGATCAGAATGAATGGATAAATGTGGGAAGTGATTTCATACTTGAAGTTAATCTTCGAAAAGGTCCACACACAGGGGCTCAGAACATGGCAGACCGCGTGGGAGACTCGCTTATACTACGAATATAAGATGTCATTTCATATATAGAGGTCGTTACTTCGCGCCTGGGCGTCAATTGAGTAAAAGCTAACAAAGAAAGCCTTTTAACTCATTTAAAAACTAGTTCGCTTCGACGGTATGAAACGGCTAGAGCATGGGACAAACCTTAGACAAGTGTCGACTCATTCGAACAAAGATGAGTTTGTATTGCAACGCAATGAGGCATTATAAACGATATTTTAAATTCACGTATACCCAGGACGACGAAATGAGCAGTTTTGAAGTTTTTCTTGAAACGAAAATCTGAAAGGCGTGTTACCACCTTTTTTCGAAGTTCTTACTTAAAGGAATTGATGACAAAAATGTTATTCACAAGAAATTCATCATACATATAAATGTCTGTATCAGGGGCTGAGGTCTAGCCGGTTGAGATGTGCAACTGAGATTCAGTGGTTATCTGTACGCTAGACAGAATTTTGCCTCTTTTGCGAGACTGGGTGCTTCATATAATACAAAAAATGATTCGAAATTACATTTTCCTAAGCATAAGAGTGCGTTGTATGAAAGGAGTCCCAGATATGTGTCTGTTACTGTTTATAATAAATTGCCATCATTTATTACTAGCATAAGTAGTACTGTAAAGTTCAAAAAAGAGCTGAAGCGTTTTCTACTAGGTCATGCATTTTATTCATTCGAAGAGTTTTGTTCCACATAGTTCTGTGCTGGTGTTTGTAACTTATGTTCTAGATATGTTAGTATGTTTTTATTTATATGTGTATTCTAAAATTCTATTGATACATTATTATGACGTGTACATGCTTGTTTTAGCCAACGTACGAATAAAATTTATTTATTTATTTATTTATTATTTATCGAGTATTATTTACTGGGTAATGTACATAGTCTACAAGCCCACTGGGGTAGATAGTGAAACACCTGCGAATGACTCGACTGTCAAAAAAAAGACTGATTTTTAGATGCCTTTCTCGATACGATTATTATAAGGATGCACATCGATTAATTCCTTACATTATGCGCCAAACCTTCTAAGCATAATGTACAAGGTGGGTATAGGGTTTCTCGGTAACTAAAGGAGATGCAAAAAACGGAGAGCGCATTCTCGATCTCTTTTTTCGAGACAAATTCACTGGCAAAAACCAAAATTTGCTATAGTCTTTTGTTTTCGAGTTATAAACAAAAGTTCGATTTTTCGACTTTCAGACAAGTGTGAATATAATGGTTGTTTGTGAAGATACGAGATGATAACTCCTACATTCTTGAGGCACTTTCTTCTGTATAATCTAGTGGCGCCGAGAAAATTTGAAAAAAAGGCAATTTTTATTTTTTTGAATGGGAACCATGGTTGGGTCGCTTTTGATGTGTAAGTCTTTAATAAGATAATATTTTCCTAAATTATTTTTTGCGTTTTTATACGTATTTCAAGTAGGCGGTTGTCATCTATGACAGAGTGTGCCATTTATTTCCATAATATGAATTAACTGATTTAATCGTGAAAGTCAGGATGTCGTACGAAAATATGATATGTGAGAAAGCTTTATTCAAAGTAATAACAGTTGTGATATTGCATCTGAGATATATTTTCATCGCTATCCGGAAAGAAGACAACCTAATGAAGCTATTATCAAAAGGTTAAAAATTATCATTAAACATCTGCAATGTTGTAATTTGCTCTGCTTGTCAAATGATCCGCAATTAATAAGATTTCCTTTTAATCTTTTGAAAATAGCTTTATTAAGTTGTCTTCTTTCTGGATAGCGATTGAAATCTATCATTATTATACCATCATATCATACCATTTCCGATGCAATATCACAACTATTATTACTTTGCATAAAGCTTTCTAATATATCATATTTGTTGTAATTCTAGTACATCTTGACTTTTACGATTAAATCAGTTAATTGATATTATGACGGAAAGAAATGGACAAACTCTGTCATACACCCGCCTACATAGAATACGTATAAAAAAAGAAAAAAGTAATGCAATAAAATATTATTTTCCATATTAAAGACTTAAACATCAAAAGCGATCCGACATATGATACATCGTTAGAATGGGGGAAAAAAATCGTTCCAACTAAAACGCAGCCCACTATGCTTCCATTAAAAAATATACACCTTATGGCCATAACTCGAAATTGCACCTTTTTGCAAAATTTCTCGATGCTGGTTTAAGCTACAGTTCCACTCGGAGGAGCATTTTGTTGCTGAATATTTCTGCTTGTTGCCAAAAGTAGAAACTTATGGCAACATACGTAAACTTCTTGTTTCCACTGAAGCAACTAAAATTGTCAATAGGTGCATATTATTTAGTAGAAATAATCAACATTTGTTGCCGAAACATAAAGAAATGTTATAGAACATTTAGGAACATTTTAGAACATTTACGGAAACAAGCAACAGCCAAAAAAATGTTGCTCCGGTGGAAACATAGCTATATATTTATTCGTTTTCGTACTTCACTGCGCACTGAAAATTTGCAACAAGAATGTTTACTAGTTGCGTTCTCGATACGTTTCCACTGCGATAGCAACACGAATTTTTTTACAAATGTTTCCTCTATTCTTTTGAAGTTACCCGCTCAAAATGGATACCGGCGACAAGTAGGAACAGTCAACATTTATTGCCGAAAAATAAACAAATTTAAGGAACATTTACGGAAACAAGGAACAGCAACAAAAAACTTCCTCCGGTGGAATCGCAGCTTGAAGTAGAAACAGTCAACATTTGTTGCCGAAACATAAAGAAATTTCAAGGATCATTTAGGAACATTTTGGGAAACACGCAACAGCAACAAAAAGGTTCCACAACGTTCCTCATTGTGGAACATTTCACAATTTAATTTTGAACTGAAACATACGTTTTATACAAGGAGCACACATCCTCATGATTTATCATCAGTTAATCTTGCCAAAACGATAAATGATCATAATGAAACACTGATGATAACAATTGTCACGAATACTTCAATTTTTATGCATGAGGCTCGTTTCGAAGTACTACATCTTCGTTAAATGTTGACTAAATAATAGAACTTCTACAGATACCGATATTTGTATCCCAGATAATTTTATCTGGGATCTTGAGTAAAATAAATGGGGAATTCGAACCGAACTACTACCTGGAACTACTTGTGAGTTCTACCTGACCATTGGGAAGAATACGTGAGAATTCGAATTTATTGATTTGTAAAAATTCTAGGAAATCTTAGTTTAAACCATTATAATCCCTATTCATTGTTCGAAGATTGAGCTAAATGGGTGGTTAATCAATTAAATAATTTGAACACTACGTATGACCTGAAATTTCAATTTGAAAATTATATATATATATATATATATATATATAATATATATATATATATATATATATATATATATATATTTAATATATATATATATATATATATATAATATATATATATATATATATATATATA
>JARQZK010000746.1:777500-780000 GCA_030704885.1 Cynegetis impunctata
TTTGAATCGCAAATGTGAACTTTGGGCCTTCACAAATGACTCGAAAACATGATTCTATAGATCGGTTCATTGCCAAGGATATAATAAAATTCATGAATAGAACTCGAGTCGTCTTGCGGCTTTAATATGTGACACCTGCGATAGTTGTTGAACTGGTCGTCCATTTAAAAATAGGTTCAAAGAATACATCTTCGATATCTCTTGAGCCACAGAGGCAGTAATGGCCAAGCGTTGGGCTAGCTGCTCTAAGGCAGCGTTGCCGTTTGTAACATAATTATCGAATTGTAACATAATTTCTCCTCCAATCTGTTCTCAATCGATAATTGTACCATAAACGATAATTGTAACATAATTTCAACCTAGAGGTTTTTCGACTATAATATAAATAATTATGGAAAGTACCTGACAGCAAGTGCGAGATGTGTGATACTAAAAAAAAAGGAATTTTGTTTGGATTGTGTGTGCAAATCATCGCTACCCAATCTCTAATACAATATTGTAATCCTAAAAAAAAGTCTGCTGATTTGTGCTTGCAGATAAAAAAAATTTGTAACATAATTTTGAAGAAAAATCGATAATTCTAGCAACGCTGTACCATAATTCTCACTTGCCTCTGTGGTAACACTGCTCTAAGGCTACGGAAGCATCTTCCGTCAAGCGGTAGATCAACTAGGCAACCGTTCTGGTAGAGCGTCCTGTCGAGCAGGAATGGCTACTTGGGATGTGTAAACGGAAATCGTCTCATCCCACATTATTATATATGATATGAAGCAACATAATCTAAAAGATAAATTATTTATTCACCTTAATACATTATGTGATTCACAACAAGTTTGAAAGATCTATCAACGTACTAGTACTACAGGAATAACTGAAACAATAATGAATTGATTGTAAACTTCATTCGGCTATTACTTGAAAAATGTAATAACTGAATTGTAGTTTCCAAATTCTTACATATGCATTTATATAATAGTACAGTTGTTAAAATATTAGAAAAACCGGGTAAGCACCACAGATCCGTCACTAAGGCCTTATGTTCCTCTCTTTGCTGTTTTTGTTTCTTACATATAAATTCTCAACCCTTTAGTCAATTTGGAGGGGCTGAAGAGATGCACAAAGCTTGAAAATCTCCAAAAATGCATTAAATTCCTATAAACAAATTGCGGAAATGAGAGAAAACATTTGAAACTTTGAACTGAATTTGCAGGGGCTGTAGAGAAAAATCTTACAAAAGCTGAATTCTGTATTTCAAATGGTTACTGAAATGTTTTTGTAAGAAAAACTAAACAAAATTTTTTTCCAAAGGTATATATATATATATATATATATATATATATAAATATATATATATATATATATATATATATATATATATATATATATATATATATATAATATATATAATATATATATATATATATTATATTATATATATATATATATATATATATATATATATTATATATATATATATATATATATATATATATTATATATATATATATATATATATATATATATATATATATATATATATATATATATATATATATCTATATATATATATATATACATATATAATATATATATATAAATATATATAATATATATATATATATATATATATAAATACAGATATAAATATATATATATATATATATATATATATATATATATATATACATACTCATACAGGGTGATTTTTAAGTTGGTACTTTCCTTTTAACACTGTTTAGAATGCAGGAAAATAAGAAAATTTTTCAAATAAAATTATATCCGAAAATGCTTCGTTTCCGAAAGGGTGTTGAAGTTTTAAGAAAATCACCCTGTATCTCGGAAACGAAGCATTTTCGGACATAATATTATTTGTAAAAATTTTCTTATTTTTTTGCATTCTATACAGTGTAAAAAGGAAAGTATCAACTTAGAAATCACCCTGTATATAATCAATCAATCAATCATAAAAGTATATTGGGGGGTACATGTTTTTGCTAGCTAAATATTATCTATGGGCAGTTATAAGGTTCTGAAACCTTCTTCAGCCCTTTAAGTTACTAAAAAATGATTTTACTTTCCTATCATTTTACATTACTATAAAATTCCTAATTCCCTGACACGGAGTGCGGCGTGGACCGACTTCCTAATTGCGTCCATTCGGTCTAATATTGGTCGAAATATATATATATATATATATATATATATATATATATATATATATATATATATATATATATATAACTTTATAGAACATTTTATATATCTCCACTTATTAGCATATGAAGGGAATTGCAATTCGGCAACATTCATAGAGTTTACAACCTTCAAAATGAAGCAGTCATGTTTTTGTTGTCCGTGTCAAATAAGCAGTGGCCCAGCTGATTAAGCCTAATCGTTGTAAATTACCTGCAGGTGTCTAACGAAAAGCGGGGGTTCGGTGATTTTTATAATGGTAGAAGATTCTCTTTCAGCTACCCACGAATAGTTGAAATGAATAACA
>JARQZK010000746.1:785000-850000 GCA_030704885.1 Cynegetis impunctata
CGTTCTCTGTTATTTATTACGTGCTATTCAGTCCAATATCAACAGTCAGGTCTGTTGATATTAGATGGGAAGGGAACCACAGAAACCTTCACCCACGTAATGTACAAAATAGGTTTAAAATATTTGATTGTTGTCCTCAAAAAGACATTACTTGTAATTTTGGAGATCACATGTCCTAAACTATACTTGCTTTTTAGAAAAATTGAAAATTTTAGATGTTTAGATTTTGTCTAAGAAGATGAGTTGTTATGGTTAGAGTTTGTTGGTTGAATTTTTTTGTTTTGATGTTGTTTCTTAGAAAAATTAAAGAATTAAATTTGGGTATATTGAACTTAATTGTTTTATATCTGTTCTATCATTTACGACTTTACTTAAATTTTTTTGAATATGTGACTTTTCAAAATCAAAATAATTTGAACCTATTTCGAACATTACATGGGTAAAGGTTTCTGTGGTTTCCCTTACCATCTAATAATAACAGATTTGAATGTTAATATTGGGCTGAATAGCACGTAATAAATAACAGAGAACAAATTTTTGATGAAACATAGTAGTCTTTTTTAACTATTCAAATTTTTTCAAATCAATAAATGTCAATTTTTCAAAAGTTTTGAAAAAGCCAGGAATGTCGTGGCGAAACGTCAACTTTTTAATGAAATCGAGTTTTTTGAGATTCACCAAGCCTGTTATTGCTAATAATTATCAAAAAGTTATATATATATATATATATATATATATATATATATATATATATATATATATATATATATATATATATATATATATATCAAAATTATTTCTAAATTCGTGGCCCAGGAGGTCAAAACGAATAAATTCGATACAGTGCAAGTCTATTATTTTCATGGAAACTCAGCCTCTATGTATATTTTCCCTAAACATCATTCATTTAGACAAGGTAAATATTGATTTAGTGACAGCATACCTCTTCACGTGGCCGATTCAGATACTCAAAATTCCTATTTTGGAGTAATCTCCAACATGAGTTGGAACGTACCTACTTTAAACAAAAATGTAGTCATCATTACTTAATAGATGGAGCGAGTCTTTGATGTACGGCATCATAAATATGAATAATATCCAACCTGATTGATCTGTGTAAGGTGAAAATTTCATCTTCCTAACGATATCAACTTAGTGAAGAAACGTACGCATCAAATACTTATTTAAAAAAAATCAAAATGTTAGGTATCGAAATTAAAAAAATGTTTACAGCGTTCGGCGTCGATAACCTTATACTCTCCTCAGGCGTCTTCATCACTAATGTAGAACACCCTCAGGAGGTTGAAACTGTCAGTTGGTCGTTTGCGTCGGCTTGATGTTGTTTTAGTAGATCCCCGTACGATTCTTTGGGGCACTATTAATGTACTATGATTATGTTGTCTTAGTGCATCTTATTAAGTAAATCCATCAGTTAAGGTCTATATACGCGCTGCTTTTCTCGGAGGTATGGTTTAGTCCAGAAATATATTAATAATTAATTTGAAATCGTTGAGTTTCGAAAACAAACGACTGCCAAAAACTAGTTTACACACTTCGTTACACAAAAAAATACGTGTACGAAATACTATTGACCGATAACATTTATCGGCAGTTGAGGAGATTGATCCCAAAAACCACTATACAAAATCATTCTGTTCCGTGATAATGCAAAAAAATTAAAGCAATATTCTCCGAGAATTAGCAATAGGGAACGTATTGATCGTAAAATGATTGATTATTGTTTTATATATAGGAACAACTTCAAACGATTTCAGTATCACATAGCGCAGAAATAGTTACACGTTAGATTAACCGTGAAACACAAAGCCTTTCATTTCTACGTTAAATACGATGCTGAAAAGCACAAATATTATCCTAGTTCATCACCATTAAAATTTCATTCATAGACGATTTTCAGAAGTCTGAGATTGAGAACATATTAAGTAACTGTTTTCATTGCTTTAAACATAGATTACTTCTTCAGGTGTGAAAGGACTTAATATTTCGTGTATTCAGAACAGTGACATAAGATAAGAGCCGTAAAAACGTACATACTAAAATCTGTGTTTAAACAATAAAGTAAGAGCTTAAGAACACATCATTTGAATGAATCCGATTTAAAAAAAGTATAAGTATATACAGTGTGCACGGATGGGGGGTGCCCAAGAGGAAAAACTTTTTTATTTTCAGTTTTAGAGAAAAATGTTATTCTTGATAAAAAGTTTTGCTTGTTCAAAAACCCCATAAAATTCAAGTTTTGCAAAACCTGCTTCATTTTATATACAATTTTATGGAGAAACCTCATGAATTTATGCACAAACTTCGGAAATGTAATAATAATCTAGTGAGTGACTTTTGCGATTTCCTAGGTAACTGCCAACATCGGTGAATAATATCATAATTGTCAATCTTTTTGAAAAATGCTTACTCTTCAACAAAGAATATATTTTGTATAGTGCTATGGAATTGGAGGAGTTTCGTATAAGTACGTAATTCATTTATTTAATGAAAAATATCCGAATGTACCAGTTAGAGGAATGGATTGAAAAAATTGATAAAGAAATTCGATGACAGGATCTGTTGAAGACAAAAAGAAATCGATATAGACGTACTCTGAGAACGATGATGCAGTTTCTGCCCTAGTTATGCATTCAGTACGGGAAAATCCGAAGTACGAAAAAGAGTAGCAGAAGTTGGTTTTAGCAATAGCCACTTACAAAAAAGTATTCGATCAAAACAAAATTCATCCATTCAACCCGATATTTATTCACACCTTACTAGATAGTGATTATGACACGAGGCTTGACTTTTGTGCAATCATTGGTGAAAATCTTATGAATGACCACTTCTTTCACTTAAATATTTTATTTTCTGATGAATCAATGTTCACGACAAATGGAAGTGTTTCATCTCAAAACTGTCAGTAATGGGCTAGTGAAAATTTATATTACAGAATACATCGTAATAGTCAGTTTGTTAAAAAGGTGAATGTTTGGTGTGCTGTTTTACCATACGAAATAATTTGAATCATAATATTGAAGAACTGAAAGAAGCAATAATCAATGCCGTAAATGAAATCACCCCAAAAATGCTAAGAAACGCTTATAAAGAATTTGGAAATAGAGCGGAGAGATATATTTTCCGACATTATTCTGTATTATTAGTTTTGTTAATAATTATACTTAAATTACTGAATGCATGTTGAAAAGGAATGACAATTGTAAAATTATTGACTGATATTGACAGTTACCTAGGAAATCGCAAAAGTCACTCACTAGATAATTTAATACGTTTCCGAACTTGGTGCATAAATTCATGAGTTTTTACATGAAAATTGTATATAAAATGAAGCAGGTTTTGCAAAACTTGAATTTTGTTCAATTTTATGGGGTTTTTGAACAAGCAAAACTTTTTATCAAGAATAACATTTTTCTCTAAAACTGAAAATAAAAAAGTTTTTCCTCTTGGTCATCCCATCCGTGGACACACTGTACTACGGATATTCAGCAAATTATTATTATTATTAACAACAATTCTGAAAATCTACATGAATTGTTAACAATTCGGTTTAGATCCTCTTGTCATTGTTTAATAATTGAGAGACTCGGGGATTATTTTGGTGATTTTCGAGATAATGATTGGCAAAAGTGAATCTGCTTTATATGTATGTAGGTATTTATGCATGTATATATATATATATATATATATATAATATATATATATATATATATATATATATATATATATATATATATATATATATATATATATATATATATATATATATATACATACATAAATACCTACATACATATAAAGCAGATTCACTTTTGCCAATCATTATCTAGAAAATCACCAAAATAATCCCCGAGTCTCTCAATTATTAAACAATGACAAGATATATATATATATATATATATATATATATATATTTTAAATGTTCTGAAAGTGTTGTAACTAACAACATTTTCGAATATGAGTACGAGACAAGATGATTTGGTCATTGCAATCGATTGATATGTGATACAGACGACTGCCTGAAAAAGCCGAAACAGCTGTCTATCACCCTAAGTATTTGGGTGAAAATAATAGCCACGTCAAAACTTCATTAGTCACCCCTACCAAGGGAATTATATGATGAATTTCTGGTTTTCATTTCTACGTTGAATACGAGGTTGAATAGCACAAATATACCAGTTCATTACCATTAAAATTTCATTCATAGACGATCTTCAGAAGTATAACTGTTTTGATTGCTTCAAATTTAGATAACTTCTTTAGAGGAATTAATATTTAGTTTATTCAAAACAACTCCATAAGATAACAGAGGTACAAACATAAGGATGATTTACATATTAAAATCCGTTTTTAAACAATAAATTAAGAGTTTTGGAAATTATATTATTTGAATGAATCCGATTAAAAAAAGGTATATGTACTATGGTCATTCAAAATATTAATAATAATTCTGAAAATCTAAATGAATTATTAATAATTAAGATTAGATCCTCATGTAATTTAGGTATAATTGAGGCATCCAGGGCTTTATATGTATGTATGATGTATGTGTATATATATATATATATATATATATATATATATATATATATATATATATATATATATATATATATATATATATATATATATATATATATATATATATATATATATATATATATAGATAGATTTATATAAAATTATATGTATGAAATTTTATTTGAGTATACTTCTGGATTGTTTTAGCAAATCAGATACCGAACATTATTGCAAAGAGGTTATCTCTCCGACAAAATTTATATTTCGAAAACAATTCAATCAGGGCAATTTCGAGTGTCGCATAAAATCAATACACTAACTATAAACAAATATCAGATAAAATATCATTCCCGTTATCATATGCGAAATATGTTGCCATAATACTCCGCAGGTAGGAGAGACATTGCAACATTGTTACATTCATCACGAGTATTTATATACGTTACTATGAAACCCACTCTAACTCTTATAAAACAAATTCATGAAATAGTGACTTCGATCTCCTCTTTTCTTTTTTTTTTTTGATGAAGAAAAACAACAGCGAATCTTGATAATTTTTGCAGACGGATTTTTTTGTTCGCCACCTGGTTCAGCATAAAAGTAGATCATTAGGTACCCTAGGTTTCATAAAACGACAAAATGCAGTTTTCTAAGCCGACATATGAATAAACCCGCCTGTGCAAATTTGGTATAAAACGGTATAAAACCAGAATATAATTATTGTGATCTTCTCTTTAGGGAAGAAGGTTTATTGCAAATATTCTGTAAATTTGTCATTACTTTAATTATTCTTATCGATTTTCTTCTTTGCGGACTGATACGTATGTAAAAATTCAGGGCACTCTGAATCTGCTAGACACAAAGATCTGTTAAAACAAAACATACCTAGATCAATAAACACAAAAATAGAAGAAAGCAAAAATGGTGAAATTTCCTGGTTCACGGTTGTAGAACGTTTGTCTTAGGCATGTTTTGGCTGTAGATAAGTGGTGTGACAACAATGGTCTAATTCTAAATCATAGCAAGACTCAGGGTATCTTCTTTCGCGGCGGAAAGTCTGTGGAAGGCTATCCTACCTCTCTGTGCCTTGGTAGCAATACTGTAACCTTGGAGGACTCAGTTAATTTCTTGGGTGTTGCCATAGACAAACATCTACGGTGGGATCATCATGCGGCTAAGTTGAGAAAGACTCTGAACTCTGCTGCTTATATGCTTATCATGATCAGAAGCAAGGTAGAGGCTGCAGTTATGAGAACTCTGTACTTCGCCAGTTTCCAATCTGTACTAGCGTATGGAATTATCTTTTGGGGCAGTTCGTCTAGTGCTGACGAAATTTTTCTCATTCAAAAAAGGGTATTGAGGATAATGTGTGGTTTGGGCTTTCGAGAATCCTGCCGCGGAGTTTTTAGATCCAACAGAATACAAACAGTATTTGGTCTGTTCATTTATCGTCTTTTTGTGTTCCTCAAGTTGCAGAAAGGTTATTTTTTACCATATATCAATAAAAATAATACTAGGCAAGTTCATCCCTTCTTCTTTCCAATCCATGGTACAACTAGATTTGAAAGAGGACCTCTGTATATGGCCATGCGTTTGTTTAATTTGCTTCCTAAGCATTTACAAGTTGTTGAAGATTTTGAGTTATTCAGAAATCGCATTTATAGTTTCATTTTGGACGGCGAACCTTATTCAATAAATGAATTTATCACATTTTGTAAAAAGTAAGTTCTTTTCATTTTGACTTGTCTCTATTTTGTTCAGTGCAATATTGTTATATCTGTAATGTGAATAATTGTTGAGATCAATAAATATTATTATTATTATTATTATTATTATTATGTAGTATGGCATCACTTAGGACTAGAGCAATAATCAGATAGGTAACCTATACTCAAATATACCTAGACTGTAGGAATGAGTATATTGAAAAGATGTTTGATTATCATGTTTGAATTGATTTAATTTTTGAAAGATATTCTAAAAAAAATATTGATTGCAAATGTTTGATCATTATTTTGTTGAAATCGAATTTACAACCAACTCCCCTCATATAACCCTACTTCGTCTGCGAGTTTACTGGTGGGATTCAAACAGGGTCATTTATTTTTCAAATATGTACCTTTTTCTCACCAGGTGAGCTTAACTACGACCTAAAGAAGACTAAAATTACAAATCCATCAAAATCTAGGCCAGTCATTGAAACAGGATGTGTATATTGTACAAATAAACTCGACTTGAATTTGCCATTTCATTGATTTATATCAATATTTATGTATTTATCTTCACAGTGCAGTTGTTTCGTTGAATTACACAGATACCTACCTCTCGGCTCTATTCATAAAAAAATTTCTATGATTCCAGAATATAGCAGAAATTCACGTAAATTCATTGAATTCTCCGGTATCCAAAAATTACTGAAAAGTTTTATGTCAAAAACAATGCGAAGAGAATTGACCAAGAAAATTGCATACATATTTTTAAATGTCGTCCAGAGAGAAGATTTAGTATAATTATTACGACTATGTTGTTCAGTACTAGAAATGAAATGAATCAAATCTCATCTAACGACCAGTTTCTACAACAAAGTCAATTTCAAGTATCGAAAATGAATAAGGACCATTTTCGATACTTTGTATATTGTTGCATACATTTTCACTGGAAATTATATTTTCAATTATCGTAAAATGAATTCTAACGCAATAGAAAAACTATCAATATAAATAATTGATTGGGCCGATACTCGATGAAAATCCATTATAATATTGTAAATAAAACTTCACAGTTTTCGATTCTCACTATATTTTGTTGAACATAACAATTGTTTCGCTAAACACAGTAGCTTCTTCAGATTTATGTATTGGTATTGGTATTGGTGAGTGCGGATGGTGACCGATGCGCTGCGACCTTATTAGATCTATTGTGCCCCATCTTCTTCTGCTTCTCGATGTTTTCTCGTTTTACAGCAGCCCCTCAAGCCTCAATACCTTCAGGAATTTGAGGATTTTAAGGGGGTCTATTCGTGGTATTTCTTCTACAGTCAGCTGGTATGATCCCAGTGTGTTAAGTCTTTCATGGTGCACAGCATAGCACTCCATTAGTATATGGTGGGGTGTTTCTGGACGTTCCTTGCAGAATCTGCAGGTGCTGTCCCCCTCTAAACCTAGCTTCCTTAGGTGTTCTTTGAGTCTGCAATGCCCCGTAAGAAATCCTGTTATTGTCTTTAGACTAGTTTTGCTGAGGTTGATCAGTGTCTTCGATCTTGCTCGGTTGAACTTTCCGAGAAGATCTTTGGCCTGCCTCAGTCCTGGAAGTCTTTGCCAGTATGTTGCTCTCATTGCTTCTTCAGCTTTATTGAGTTCTACTTGGAAGTAAGATTTTCCAAGTCCGCAGAAAGGTTCTGGCCCGATCAGTGGCGTTGACGCACCCTTTCGTGCCAGGGTGTCTGCTTGTTCATTACCTTTCACTCCGGCGTGCCCCGGCACCCAGAGGAGTATCACTTTGTTGTTCCTGCCCAGATCGTTTAGTTTGTCTAGGCATTCACAAACCATCTTTGAGTTGATGTTATAAGAGCTCAACGCTTTGATGGCTGCTTGGCTATCGGAGAGGATCGCAATTTCCTTGTTCCGATATTTCCTATCGAGGTTGAACTGAATGCACCTTTCTATGGCGTGAATTTCCGCTTGAAAAATACTGGGGAACTGGCCCATGGGTTCTGAGTATTTGGTACGAGGCCCAACGACTCCTGCTCCAGTTCCTTCGGGAGTTTTAGACCCGTCCGTATACCATATTATGGTATTCTTCTCCAGTGCTCGAATGGATTCTATGCTCCATTCCTTCTTGGTATTTAGTTCCGTTCGAAATAATTTCTTGAAACTAAATTTCCTGGTAATTTCATCAGTTGGGAGGTCAGCAAGGTGTGCACTTCCGATAAGGGTTGAGTCCCTTGTACCGTATGCAGCACCTTTGAGTCCAACTTTAGCCAACCTGAGGTTTGCTCCCCAAGCAGTTCTCCTCACCGTGATGTGGAGAGGAGTGAGGTCCAGAATGACCTCTAGTGCTGCTGTTGGAGTCGATCTCATTGCTCCTGTTATACAAAGACATGCTAGTCTTTGCACTTTCTCCAAGGTTTTCTTTGCTGTGGTGAGTTTGGTTCTGCCATGCCACACTACTGCTCCGTAGGTGATCATAGGTCTCACTATCATGGTGTACATCCATCGCAGTATTGATGGGTTACAGCCCCACGTTTTTCCTGCGATGTTTCTGCACACCATCAGTGATGATTTTGCCTTGTTAACGATCTTTTCTACGTGCATGTTCCAGATTTATGTACTATGCATCTGAAGAAGCCACTGTGTTTGGCAAAATAATAATTATTTTATTATATTTATTATTGCTGTGTTTAACAAAATATAGTGAAAATCGAAAACTGTGAAGTTTTATCTACAATACTATCAATATACTTTGTTATGTTGTTCTTCATTTATAATTTTCAGTGAAAGTACCGTAGAACGGGGCTAAATTGGAAATGCGGGGATATTTTAGAATACATAACCTGTAACTTCATCTGGCGATCCTGTTTAGGTACAACACAATTCCGCGTAAACTACACTGTAATAGTATAGTACACAACCTTACTTATTCAGAGTTTAGATGATTTCAGTATTCGTAAGCGTGGTAATGGTCTGTTAGACATTGAAAGTGAGGCGGAAAATCAACCAATATTTGAGCCTGTCAAACTTTCAGTGCTAGTGCGTCGTGGGTGAGAGTTGTAGCAGTTAAGTTTCATATGAAAAATGGTGTTGACGTTAGTATCATTGTGCAAAAAAAGTTATAAACATTATGCTACCCCAAAATTTTTTATGGTCCTTTTTGAAGATCGGGGCTATTCTGGATGGCGTTTTTATAATCATTCCAAAATATCCCCGGTCTTCGGAAATCACCCCATTCTTTAAATTATCAATGCTACATACCTTTTATTATTCTTAATTTAAAAATGTATGTTTTCCAATTTAACCCCATATACGAGGTAACTATAAAAAAAAAATTTCAGCACCCTGTAAGAATGGGGATCTATTTATCATAGAATAATATTTGGTCATATATAAACCTATTCAAAAAGCATATAAAAATAGAGTATTTTCAATTACTTTTTCTGCCATATTAAAAATAATGAGAAAAAGTCTAGAATAGCCCCGTTCTACGGTATCTAAAAAAAAAACACTGCATGTGTTATTATAGAGTGTTATTAGTGAGCTATTCTCTGTCATGAAATCTGTTGGTTTTGAGGACAGTTAACTGAAATAAGGAATTATTACTGCAATAAAGGAACCCAAAAAGGTAATACCAGTTTCACGTGCCAAGTGTCATCTTCCAATTCAGTAATGCCTACTAGCCATAACTTCTATACGCAAAGAGTGCGAGAACGCAATGTCATCAATGTTATGCGTGATAAGAAATCACCCTTATATGCGATGAAACACCAAATTCAGCGGTACAGTAAAAATTATTCATCAATTAAATTCAATTTAATTGAGAAGCTGAGATTCCGTGCGACGTATCTAATTGAAAATCAATCAAACTCAACGAATTTATAGCATCATACCATTCTCTCATAGGCTTAAAGTCAGAATAGCCATACTATCACAATGTTGAAAAATAGGCTAATTTAAAATATTTCCAAATTTCAAACACTTTTACCTACTTCAGAGTCCATAAATTTTTCAATGAAACGAATGCACTGAAAAAGAATGTGACCTAGCCCGTAGTATGTATGTAGAAACTGATTGAGATGAAGTTTAAATAGGTCGTCTTACTTTGAAACAATTGTAATGCATGAAATAATGGAAACATTCTAGTTCCTAATGTTAATATCTTGCTATGTACCATAATCCATCCATTTAAAAATGGAATATACCTACATAAGAATTGACGAATATTTATCTATGGTCAAAATAGAGTTCAGTGATAGTTATCATAACTCTTATAAATCCTCCAGAAGAGGAAAAATATAGAGAATTTGTGTTGATATAGTAATCTAACATTGAAACATTTTTCTAACTTATACACTTTTACAATAATTAAGTATGTCGAAAAATATAAACCCAATTTGTTAATTCCTAATTTTCCCCCTCTTAAAGTAGTTATGAAGTAGGTAATGAATATGAAAAAAGGGAGAATCAGTGTTGATGTAGTAATCTTACATTAAAACATTTTTCTAACGTATACACACTCTAAAATTCGAAATATGAACTCATTTTGTTAATCTCTAATTTTCCATATTTTTCAGGTAGCTTTAGTAGAGATATATGTAGCCTCAGAGGTATAAATATACGTTGGTTGTGAATAACATATTTATCTATGATCACATGAGAGTTAAGTGATAGTTAAGTTATCATTACTCCAAAAATTCTACGAAAAAAAAAATAGAGAGAATTTGTGTCGATATAGTATAAGTACTTACATTAAAACATATTTCTCACTTGCTTAGTATAACTCTATACATATTCTACAATTGAGTAGGTATATCGAAATATGAACACATTTTGTTAATTCTTAATTTTCCTCATTTTTCACGTAGCTTTAGACCTTTAGAGGTGCAGATATACGTAGCTTTAAAGGTATGAATATTTGTTATATATGAAGAACATATTCATCTATGATCAAAAGACAGTTGAGTGATCATAACTCTTCTAAATCTTCAAGAGGAAAAAAGGATCTATGATATAGTAATCTTCAATAAAAAACAAATTTCTTACTTATATACATTCTACAATCATGCAGAAATATAAACTCATTTTGCTAGTTCCTAATTTCCAAAATTTTTCAGGTAACTTTAGAGGTAGGATGTTTCGTAGGATATTTGAATTCTCAAAGCTTTCATGCCACTAAATAATCGATAAAATTTAAAATACAAAATGAATCGAAGACATTCTTTATAATTAAAGGAAGTTTTGTTATTAAAGATACCTACATACAAACATTGAAATTCATAATTCTTATGAAAGGAAAAATTAAAAGCTCAGTTTCAATACGAGTTAATCAACTATAACTTAATTGATACCTTGATGATGTAACATAATTCCTAGTAGAAAAGAATTGAATTTGAAAGTGCAGAATCGAAAATATAACCTACACGAAATTCGTGGCAGTGCTCCCTCATTAATACGAATCGAAATGCTTCATCCAAATTACACATTCACGTGCTAGCAACATTTGGTGAGCCCGGGTGCTATCAAATTTTACACACATTGTGGGTTTCTGCATGTTGAAGAAATTCGATTCAAACAAGGGGTGTGATGTCAGGGGTAAAATTAAAATAAGTAATAAACGCTCCTAATGATCATTCAGCCATGAATGCTATACACAAGGCGCGGAGACAGGTTACAAAGTCGAGTGAAAGAAACCTTACAGACAAGAACGAGTATTTTACGTTTGAATGTATGTTAAAGCTATCATTAGTTTATATAAGTCTTTCGAGAAGTTTAATATGCACAAACACACTTACGTCATGCGCTATGCATATATATTTAACTACTTATGTAGGTATTAGGTACAGAGAATTCAGATCTGATGGTAAAACTTTGAAGGTAGATATTTCAAGTGAGAGGTACATACATATATAAACCTTATATTGAGCCAGCTCCAGGCGCGGATCCAGGGGAGGGGAACTGGGGGAACGTTCCCCTCCCAAATGGTCCGGGCCCCCCTGAAATTTTGCTGGCTTCCCTATAATTTGACACACTAATGCTAAAATAATTACAAGATAAGCAAAAATTTAATTTGGCTCAATTTCTGAAACAAAGATGTTGAAAGTACGGATACAGAATGGAAATGCAATAAGGTCAGAAATAATATAAATATGAACCAATATGGAAGAGAATGATTAGACTTGCACTTTTGCACATTCGTCACGATCGTTTTGCAAAATCAAAAACTCTATTAGGCTCTTGCACCGTATATTACTAAACTGAGTTTAATGATAAACCGTGTTCAAATTGACATTTGACAAGCAAAAATGTCAAATTAAACTCGGTTTATCATTAAACTTAATTAAAATATACGGTGCAAGAGCCTATTAGTCTCTAATATCACAAATGCAAATGGGTGCAATTTTCAAATAGCATTCCTTTATTGCTTTATTTTGATTTATTTACTTTTCTGTTCACTTATTTTTCATTGACTATTTTATAAAGAGACCCACATTAGTTTTCAATGTACATAGTAATTCTAAGAATTGTTTTGAAATTGAAACTTTTTAAACTTCCAAATTTTATATAAATATATTCGTTTTTATTTTTCTTCTATTATTTACTTGGGGTAAAACATAACTGATAATTCGAGTTACTTTATGACATTTCCTTTTTATAATATTCTCCATCTTTTGAAGCCCACATAAGTTCAATTTTTTAAAATCAGAAGTCAAACTAAATCAGTGTAAGCTTATCCTTATATTTAATGTCTATGAATACAGTTTTTGAATATTTTTGCAATTCGTATTTTGATTGGGAGCTACTCGATTTACCATTGTCCAAAATACCAGTACCTTCTGGCTTTTGAATATCTAAAAGTTCCCCTCCCAAAAGTGGGGCCTGGATCCGCGCCTGGCCAGCTCTATTCTAATTACTGGGAGAGTTGGCTTGTAAACAAGCGATAAAGAAAATATGACAGATACTGAAGCCGATAGTTACTTCCTCATGAATCTTTACTTTTCATCGTCATTCTTTATCATCAGTATTGATTCTGCAAATTGCGAACATTATTATGAAATACAGATAAATGGGCTATTCAAAACATCAATTGATCAATTGGCTGAATGATTGTTGTGGATAACATTTTGCTAACAATGAACACATTACAAACAATACTATTTCGTACAAGTTGTCTGGATGAATTGTGGCATAACAATAGGCGTAAATACAGCTGAATGCAATGCTTTCTGTTAATTGCACTATAACAGAGTTGCCCTTCAGATTTCTATACATGTTTTTAGTTAAATTAAAAGGTGTATTGATGTTCATTGCAACCATTCAGATTTAAATGCTTGTTTTCAATTATATTAAAAAGCGTCTTGCTGATTTGATAAAAATAAGACTGAATAGTCGATTTTTCTATGCTTTATTTCAAATATGATTCTTTCAACTAAAAGAAACGTTTGTTCTAATCCGCTTGCATTTACAAAATTTCGAACTGGTATGGTATTAATCACGGTAGTAGCTTTATATAGACGCCTGTCCATCGTCAAAAATAAGGGACAACAAACCTACCTCTGTCAACTTCTCAGGCTACCTGAAGAAAATGATTTATATTCCACCAACATGTGGCCCAGATTTTGTGCCCTTTTATGCATTATTCCCTTGCTCTCAGGAAAACAGCAATTATATATATACCTAATACAAAAAGCGAATGAGTTCATTTAGTATATGTTCTAGTTATGGCAGTTTTGGAAATGTGTATTCCTTTGGAGAATTCATCATCAGGTAATAGCGAATCTATATAAACGGTGGGACTTTTTACGAAGCTTTTGGTAAAAGTTTTTAGCCGCTTAGATGAATAAACATGGAATATAAACAAACGAAAACTACACACACATTAACACAATTATTATCCTTGCATTTCATGATAAAATTTTATTCCTTCCAAACCTCTGTGACATACCTACACTCGAAAATATATTATGTTCGCCTTATTCTAATACCCGAATCTAAGTATAATGATCAAATATAACAAAAAGTATAGTCAGGAAGTGCAACTATGATAAGTACATCATTTTCAAGTTTTTCTAATACCCGAATTTGAAAAGTATAATTAAATAAACCGAAAATTATTGTCAGTAACCAAATTCGAGCTCCTCTAACCGAAATAACCTCGAAAATTAAATAAATCAATCTTCTACAATCTTATTTCAAGTGAAACGAATTGAAAATTGACCTCATAAAATATTAACAAATCGCCGCGTGTAAACAAGGAATAAATAGTGAATTATGTGATCTGAGGCAGAAGAACAATGTTGATTTATGAACTAGATGTAGGTAGGTTGCTTGTAAGAATTAGAGTCCCACATAGGTGGTATAAAATGGGCGAATAATATAGTTATACTTATTCAAGATACAATTGATTACTTATATTGTTCTTCAGATTATAATGATTAATTTCTATCCATAATTCCGTGGGAAATAATACACACATTAGGAAATGATCATTACAAACAAATTAATATTATGGAAATTAAAATATAAGCGAAATGATCAATAATGCAAGCATCATTTGTGCTAATTTTTTCTATTAAAACGAGCGGCCTCACAGAAATGTAGAGTGAAAACATCAAAAGTGCAGAAATTAGGAAATACGAAAAAATTATATTTAATATATATATATATATATATATATATATATATATATATATATATATATACCTATATATATATATATATATATATATATATATATATATATATATATATATATATATATATATATATATATATATATATATATTTAATAATTCAATTCAAAACAAGTTCGTGAAGTGAAACGAAAATTTCCCAATACATGAAATAGTTGGTTTATCATTTCTTCATAACCATAAAATTCGAAAACTGAAATTTACTAAAATACAATTCATCAAAACTAACTCGGCTACTGATTACGAAAAAATTTCAGTCATCATTTATGGAATTATCTAATGTAATCAACTGTGTTATTTCATAATATGTATAATATAATGCATTTCAGTTGCAAAACATAAACAGGCATTTAAATTTCCCACATGATTGAAACTGAACATAACTGTAAGGATCATAGATAACTTACTTTTAAACAGATCAATCTTCTCCATATACCTATAACCATTCAAAAATTCTCTCAGGGTTGAAACGAACTGACAACATAAGTGATACCAATTCCAAAAATGTTGTTGATATTGAATAAATGCCTGGCTTATTCAAATATCACGCGAACACAGAAACACACAAAAGTTTTTAATTTGAAACACTGGCTAAATTGAAATAATTAGAAGGATTCCCAACAAGGGGTTGCTATCAACAAATGTTTCAAAACTGACGTTTCAAATATTTGAAACAAAAACACGTATGCGTCCACCGAAGTATTGCAATAATGTAAACATAAAACTCTGCGCGCTTCGTATAGCATAGTTCAGTCCACTGTCACAAACGCTCGTACTACTGTTAGTTTGAATCGGTTCTAGTCGTAGAGTAATCGGATTTCTTCGGTTCAACTTTCAAAACTCCACTATATACCTATCCTATACTACAACAAACCAAATTATATATTCGTTCAAGGCCCGATTCAAGCCGACTCATTATTCCCTTATTGCTCTGTGCCTTTCTACCTACCTGTTTTATTTGTTGCGATCAGACCATAAAAAAATCACTTGAAACTGGATCCGTCGGAAATGGTAGGCAGCCACAATTCGTTCGTTGTAGACCATCAAGGGGGCGTAGCGATTGATAAACAGAATTGGCGCACTATCCACTTCAATGCTCCTTTTCTATGTACAAGCGCCAATTGAAAACTTCAATCAACTGTATATATAGAAAGGAAATAAAATTTTTATTGAATAATAAATTCTAAGAAAACATTTGGCAAAATTAACAATATATTAAATTTATTGAAGAAAATGAAAAACAACTTTTGATTCTAGAGTCACATACTACTACTATTTTTGTAAGATGCAAGCAACACTGTGACTACTGTCCTTTCACTTATAAACAGCATTACACAACGACTGGGCAAAAATTGTAAAGCACTGTGAATTCAAATAATATTTCTGAGCAGTAAATATTTACTAGATTTTATACCATATCAAGCCACATGAAAAGCAGTGAAGAAGTACCAAAAGTTTTTAGTAATGAAAGAAAAGGTACGTGGTGTCACGGCACGGAGATTCTATGGTTTTGAGAAAATACAGCATATAGATGGATTATATATATATATATATATATATACAGTGGCGCACCCAGGGGGGGAGCCATGGGGCTGCAGCCCCCCCTGAGATTTATTGTAGTAACAAAAGAATTGAGATAACTAAGATAATAATTGTAAAATGAGCTCATCTACTACTATAAAATGAGCCCACTGGTCACTATCGGTCAACAATAAGATCTATTATGATTGACTATCCTGGGTGCGCATATACATATATATATATATATATATATATATATATATATATATATATATATATATAGATATATATATATTTATATATATATATAAGGAGCAAATTCGGCCTACCCGCAAATGGAAGCAGCCGTTGATACGTGCTTTGGACTATTTGGTTCCCATCATCAGAACGACGTAGGGAACTATGGGATCGAAAACTTGGAAATAACAACAGCATAAACAAACGAAATCCTATGCTGCAGAATAAAAACACACAATTGCGGCTTCAGTTCCAATTCTCCGGTTGGGGGTGATTCATGCCTTTCGCGGAACCTTGAAAATAAACCAATGAAAGAATCCTAACACAAGTAAAAATCAAATGAAAAGGAGAAAATTCGCGTTCTAGCCCGTCAATAAAAAATCGTTGGTCTTCATCAGAACGGCGTTGTCAAATATGAGATAGAATACTTGGAAGTGACAACAACAAACGAAATCCCTTGCTGCAGAAGACAATCACACAATTGCGCAATCTGTCCTAACTCTCCGGTTTTGTTAATTTGATCGAACTTTGTCGCCAGGGCGAAGTATTGAGATTGTCTTCTACAGCAAGGGATTGAAGGAAAAAAAGGAAACACACGTGTTTCATTCCTCCCTGAAGTATGTGTCAGGGAGGCGAGCAGCTTGAGTTTGCTGCAGAAGACAATCACACAATTGCGCAATCTGTCCTAACTCTCCGGTTTTGTTAATTTGATCGAACTTTGTCGCCAGGGCGAAGTATTGAGATTATCTTCTACAGCAAGGGATTGAAGGAAAAAAAGGAAACACACGTGTTTCATTCCTCCCTGAAGTATGTGTCAGGGAGGCGGGCAGCTTGAGTTTGGGATTAACTCCTTCAGCCAGATCGAAGGATACACTTGTGTGTACAAGTGCATTAAGGATAGGTGAGACGGGATATTTATGGAACATAGGAAGTGTGGGTAGGGTTCAGAGGATTAATACTGGCCCAGCATTCGCCTTGTAAGTTTGCAAGCAGTGACTTACATTACCATGAGGAAACCTCTGAGAAAAACTCATGGCAGACCAGTCGGCCCCGGGGTTTGAACCCGAGACCTCCCAAATACTAGCCAGCGTACCTAACATACTCGACTAACTAGCTTGGTATACAAGGGATTTCGTTTGTTGGGTTATTGTCACTTCTAAGTGACAATTTCTTTCTTTTTCTAACACATTGTATGGCTTATCTAAACTCTAGGTTGTGTTGCATGACGTTCAGTGAATATCTGTGTGACAATGATGAGGACTTCTCTGAAATATTCTAGATTTTTCCAGATTGTATTCAAATCTAATTGTATGTTCTAGAATATTGTAAAACTAGAAATTTCAATCGTTGAAGGTATATTAGCCGAAGTTCATTAATTTTTTTGTCATTCAAGTCTCTCCTATGGTCAACAGATCATTAATAAGCGAAGTGCTAAGGCCATACCGGGGGGTCTGAATTTCAGATGTTAAATAGTGAGTTTTTTAAAGCATTTTAGAGTCAATGATCAACATTAGAACCCATAAAACTCGACTCTCGATAACTCGACACTCCGGAAAACTCGACAAGCCTGACACATTTTTTGGCTTTGAAAAACCAAACAAAACATAAACACGCACGGTATTTTCGTAAAAATCTAATTTAATTTACAGTTATAATTATGCTTATAGACTATTATAGAGCAGTGAATATATGGCTCTGAAAAGACTGAAATTATATCTAAATAAATCCTAAATTATGATTAAAAGAATAAAACACAAAATAATGCGGTCACACAGTAATAGCACTTAGATTAATAAGTAAATAGCTAATTTGAGCTTAATTATAAAAATATTCAAGTATTTGAAAATAACTAAGTAATACAGTACTATAGTATCTAATATAGTAATACTAAAAGTTATTAAAGGTTCAAAATAAAAATACAAATATGATTTCGTGATTTCACAAAGCATAATATAAATAATAATTTTCTCAAATTACGAATTTTTGAGAGGGCCCGGGCCCCTTCAGGCCTCAAGGAGTCGGCGCCACTGAGCGTACCATGTATTTCGACCTGGGTAAGGCTGGGTTTCGTCGCTAGTACTAAATAAAATAAGATATTATCGGGAAATCCATTCAGAAAATAGGTACTTTGCAGGCAACAGATTCAGTGGTAAATGAATTCAAGAGTGTACAACTATTCACTTCAATTAGTTAATTTATCAAATCGTTGGATTTGCTATGCTGGTTAATTTTCAAAGATTCCCAGAAATTTAACTGCAGGCCTTGATTCTTCACATGTAAAATTTCAAAATTTGAATCAGTTGTATATTAAATACAGGAATTTTTTATTATAGAATCTGCATGCTTTTATGTTCGTAATTAATACGGAATTGGTGAGAACTGTTGCGAAATACCTACTACCACCGGGAATATATATATATATATATATATATATATATATATATATATATATATATATATATATATATATATATATATATATATATATATATATATATATATATATATATATATATATATTCCCGGTACAGCGAGCGGCAACCATCCAGACAAATAAGCTGAGACGAAATTATCAAAATTTTGTTAAACTGCCTCGATTTTACGTAGGTATTTCTTTTTTAATGGTTTTTGAAAAATTGACGAACTCCACAGCTTCTGCAGATTGAGTTAGAGAGTTGAAGTTTGGTAGGTACAATGAAGTAGACGCAAAATCCTTTTTTTCTCAACCACGCTGCATTTCGTGGTGACTATTCCGTTCGAATTTCATCTCGATCTGCCATCAGTACGCGATGCACTTCGCGAATTTTTTAAAGTACGTTCCTTTCAACCTTTCTTATTCAACCACAATGCATTTCGCACCGACAGGCGAGAAGGGAACTGCAAATAGAGTGGAACTCAGTTAGACTGCAACACTGCCCAAACCCAGTCTATCTAGGGGTTACATTGGACCGCACCCTCACCTACAAGAAGCATATCGATAAAACCAAGGCCAAAGTCAACACCAGAAATGGCATTCTCCGTAAAGTGACTAACGCTCGTTGGGGGGGCGAACCCTAACGTCCTGCGCTCCTCGGCCCTTGCACTGTTCTACTCCGCGGCCGAATATGCATCTCCCGTATGGCAGAGATCAGCACACGCCCATAGGCTGGACCCTGTCCTGAACGACACGTGTAGATTAATAACGGGATGCCTAAAACCCACCAACCTTGACCAACTCTACATGCTAGCCGGAATCGCACCCCCACAAATACGGAGGGAAACCCTAACCATGGCCGAACGAAACAGACAATGCGACGACACCAGACATCCTCTGTATCAACATATACCGGTAGCGGCCAGACTAAAATCAAGGCGAAACTTTATACAATCTACACAGCCCCTCACAGCCTCTAAAACTGCCACCAAAGAGACAAGATGGGAACAGTGCCTAATAGACCACGACACTCCAACCTGGAATCCAAAAGAAAAACTTCCTGCAGGTTCGGACCTAGACTGGGGCACCTGGAAGACCCTCAACCGACTTCGGTGCCAAATGGGGAGATGCAAGAGCAACCTCGTGAAGTGGGGATACGTGGAAGAGGCGGCATGTGAATGCGGAGAAGCCCAGTCAATGGAACACCTCCTGTCGTGCCAATCCCTACAAGCCCCATGTACCCTCCGGGACCTATGGACGTGTAATGAAAATGCCGTGATATGCGCCAGACACTGGAGTGATATATGAACATTTATAGCTGTATATATTTGTAGTTCAGACACGATTAAATAAATAAATGCATTTCGCAAATTAAAAAAAAATAATTTCTATTCAAGCCTGATTTTTCACAATATAATTCTATCCGTTAGAATCGCATCTCGACGCGATGCATTTCTCGCGAAAAATTACGACTTCAGTGATGGAGCTCTGCTGCTCACGCCTTTTTTTTCCAGATTAAAATGGCTTGAATGCCAATTTAACTGAAAGTAAAGTTTGAAGACTTGTAACCAGATTAAACAGCCATTAAAATTTAATTTATTATTTTTATGGTATTGCCAAAACTTGATATTGATATTAACATTACTGTGTTAATAAATCAAAGCAATTTTCATTTTCTATGTGTGTTTCGTGATTATTATGTATATTTTATTTTGCAAAATAACATGATTGTGAATAACTTTTTTGTCAAAAAATGCTGGCTACACCATAAAATGTATTACAAAATTTACGATCAATCAGATACTTTTACTTATATTCATGCATTTTGATTATTTATTGGGCCCTGTCCATTTCTAGAAATTAACTCAATAATAATGCTCAGATGTAGTCATCAACATAAAATATAAATTATATTCTTCAAAATGATTTAATTTTAAATCACAGTATGTCTTTGAAATACATGAAAAAAGATTAACGCGAAGTTGACTTTCAATTAAAGTCAAATTGTTGTACTATTATAATAATATTTCTTGAAGGTAAATGACTTTTTAGAACTATTGTTGAAAGTTCACCATAAATTCGGTTTGAATGAATCTTTGTATACGCTTATTATGGACAGAAACTTGAAAAAAATTTACTGTAGAATTCTGACACTGATAGATCTTTATTTGATTTTGGAATGAGGACCAGCTACCATGCCTTCCGGGTAGTTCACACGAGATTTTTATCCATTAAAAATTTGTTACAGCTAATTTCTCATCAGATTGAGTTAGATTCAGTGGCGGCTGGTGAGGGAGAACTCAGGGACTCCGCCCCTCTAAGAATTCTAGAAATAATCCTATTTTTCTAATTTCTACACATATAATCATATATTTTTTTTTGAACTAGTTTCTATCAAATTTGAATAATATTTTAAAAATCTAAACAAATCTTTACGCTCCACCGTAATTTACGAAACTATTGGCAAACGTAGATGAGCGATACGCCCCCTACCGGTGTCGAATATTATTAACGTATGGGCCATAGATTGCTTTGTTTACATCTGTTTACGCGCATTTTATAAAGAAGTTGTCGAGTTTTAATTGTGTTTAATTTTGTTTGGGATGGTTTACAAACGTTCAGAAGAGATAAATCACTATTGTTGTGTATCCTATTGTTCATCTTGGGCAAAAAAAAACCGAATATAGCTTATATATCTTTCCGAAAGCTGGACAATTTAAAGTTGTATTCCAAACAAAGTTGGTAAACAAGGAAATTATGGACAGAAGAAGGGTGTGGATTCATAACTTGAAGATTGAAAAGATGTCTGAACATAAGAGAGTTGTTCTTTACAGTTTACTGAGAATAATTATTTTCCCTGCCGTAAGTTTGTGGATTTTTCCATATAGAATTATACCAACTGATAATGTGCAATTTTCAGATAACCGAAAAGGTAGGGTTTTTGAAGTCCAATGCTATTCCAACGAAAGTTCTTCCACTTTTATCGGAATCTGAACCTGGGCCATCATCCAGAGATCCTAGATAATTGTATTTTCTTTCATGTAACAACCAGAGATACTATTAAAATAATAATAATAAATAATATTTATTTGCACAGCCAAAATAACAGTTTATCATAACATCAAGAATATGAAATAAAACTTGATCCTATAGCTAGGTAAAAACTAAATTATTCAATTATATAACCAGGAAAACAGAGATTCTATAAAAAACAGACTCTCAGAAGTCCACCGTACTTTTAGGAGAGCTGTTATACGTCAGGAAAATTCAAAAAATATAACTCATTACGTTCAAACCAATCAAGCAGAGTAATCATGTAAATTCTTCTTTTATTTCATGCTGTTTCTTTCAGTTTTGCTGGTAAGTACTTAGTTTTGTCCATTATACTTCAAACCTCTTCAGTTAGTAATGAAAGTAGACATGTCCGAGATGTTTTCTTGAAACTTTTGAAAGTTTTTTACTTTTTAAATGAATAGAAGTTCTATCATACAGCCTTTTCATGATGTATACATAGTTCCTCTAACCAATTAATTTATTCGTCCTCTCCTTTATTTTATTATTGATTTTCATGTTCAATGATAAAAACTCAGTGTAAATTTTACTTTGATGTAGGTAGGTTATCTACTGTTGAACAGAGATAATATTGTCCTCAATCGAAACACAATAAACCACTGGAAAATACGAAGTCAAAAAACACAAGTTACGAAGCTAAACGTTCGGAAACTCAAAATGAAATGAACGTAATAACCATTACCAAACAATGTAAACAAACCGTTAATTGCCGATAGAGTAGTAGCGATATTAGCAGTTCGGGCACTACGATCTTAATTTCAGACGTCAATATCAGTATTTCAATCGAACTGCAACCAACATTACATTTCTTCGATAAGCGCGGACGTTTAAGCCAGAGACCACACATATCCCCTAATAACAGCGAGGCGTAATATGACGTAATACGAGGTCGGCGGAAAAAACTTATAACTTCTATGGACTCGACGTGTCTGAGCCTGAGCAGTGAGCCCGCATGTTACTGTTAGTCGTTTACCTGTGTGTGTTGATTGTGCGGGCTGTGTTCCTTTTTCTTTTGCCGATATACAAAATGAGAATGTGTTGAAAAAAGTTGTTTTTAGCATTCCAAAAAGGAGAACGTTTTGTATTTGAAGATCATCTTTCTGAAGAAACCTGTTTTTAAGAGAAAAATATACAGAATATCTAAAATCACTACCATTAAATGATATAGAACAATTTTGCAAAGCATTTCCATCATTTATCGATAAAGAAATTTTGATAACGGAATTATTATGTCATTCTCCATCAGTAATAATAGGCAATTCACACATTTCGGGATGCTTGAAAACATATTTTATCCTGTCGTTATGTTTAGATAGTGCTTTTAAAGAAATTACTAAAACTTTACGAATATAAGTTACCATGCCAATGACAACTACAGAACCAGAGAGATGTTTTTCGAAGTCAAAAATTATTAAAACTTTTCTAAGAAATACTATGTGTGAAGATCACCTTAGTGCTTTGTGCATGTTATCAATTGAAAGTGCTATGGTTCAAAGATTTCCTGATTTTAATGAAAAGGAGATAGAGAAGTTCATCGCGGACAAAGAAAGAAGAATGTATTTTAGCCTCAGAAGATAAGTAGGTGAGTAGAAATGTACATTAAGAAAATTATTAATTCAGATAAATTGATAAATCCTTTAAATATATTCTAATGGGTAAAGATTTAGCCTAAAACAAAAAACAGTTCTATCCGGATGTTGGAAGTATCGATATTTCAATATTTGAAACACAAATGTGTATATCCAAATATTATTTTTGCGCCCCCCCTGAAGCCGAACTCACGAGCCGCCACTAGTTAGATTACCTAAATGTTTTATTTGATTTTTCCTGGATGTGGTTTTCCATGCCCGCATTGTTAAATCCATATATTCAATGTTAAGTTTGTGTTTACACATACACACACACACACACACACACACACACACACACACACACACACACACACACACACACACACACACACACACACACACACACACACACACACCATCACACACACACACACACACATATATATATATATATATATATATATATATATATATAATATATATATTTATATATATTTATATATTTTTATATATATTTATTTATTAATATTTTTTTTTTTTTTTTAAGCGTTATTTATTAAAATTCACAATCTACTTTTATTCAGTATTGTCGTTTGGCCAGGTCCGTTGTAGCCTTCGTAAGTTGAATAGATTTTCTGTAAGTTCTGACTTGGTTGACATGTCGTACTAGTTTCTGGTGGTATTTTCTGAGTAATTTTCTATTTCTGTGGTGATATATATGACTCTTAAATCATCATGGATGGTAAGGTTGGGAATGTACCAGGGTGCATTTACCATGTAATGTTTTAGATTGAAGTCTGAATCCCAGAATTGGATCTGTAGGTTCATATTGGTTTGATAATAGCCTTGTAAATAACTTATTTATTTTGAAGGTTCGGTTAGGATTTTATAATAGGAGATGAATGATATGCGAAACATACACATTTGGGACCAAGACTAATAACTCCCAAACGTTGTAACCTAACGAAAGTGATAACAAAAGAAAATTTCGATTTAATTTCACCAGGTTCGCCAACTTACTGGCCATCAGACAGAAACAAGATCATAGTTGTACTTTTTCGTCACGAATGGAATTGGAAATTAGGTACCACTTTCATGTAGAATCACCTCCAGATCTGTCATCTGACCACCGCTTGATATATATATATATATATATATATATATATAGATATATATATATATATATATATACTATATATTATATATTTTAACATGAGTTGAATATCTATGTATACACGAAAAACAATTTAAGACAAATTCATGAATAGACATTTTAGTGAATCATCGATTTACAAACATACAATAAAATGAAAATCTGGGGTATATTCTCTGATTTCGATTAATTAAAAAATATAGTACCCTTAATGAGTGTAGATATTCTACCACTAGAATTTACATACAAAATATTTTAAAATTGAATAATATAGCAAAATTGCTGAAAAAAAAATGAGTAGCAGACCGGAACATTTGTATGTAAATTGGGTTTACGTTAAGAGAGTGCACTTTGGGGGTATAACCTTTCTTTTTCATCATCGCAATTTTTTTGTAGACATGTTTTTTCATGGTATTCGAAGATTTGCGCATCTCCATAGTTAGGAGATTGAAATTTCTCACGTATATTGAGTTTGTGTATCGTAGTAGTTTCAACTATTTTTCTTTATCGCCGCCATTTTAATTATGAGATTTCATGTTATTTCGTGGTTCTTCATGTTTTGCAAATATGTACAGCTTCTGCTGATTGAGTTAGAGGATTTAAATTTAACAAGTGGATTGAGTTAATATTAGGGATGTGCGCATTGTGAGTTTCAATCAATTTATAAATGAATTCGGTGGACGCTAGGGAGGTGGTATTTGGGGGTTGCAAATGTTTTCTCGCACCACCGCTAGTTTTTTCATCAATTTCATTCGTTCTTCCAGGTGTTCAAGCTTTGTGTGTCTCTTTAAAGTCTCGAAATTGGCTTAGGAATTTGTATGTGAAAAAGAACGAAAATGAGTAGAAAATACGACCATAGCAACGGAGCTCTGCTGCTCATGCGTTTTCTCTATATTGGAATCATTTTTATTGTTTGTTTTTTTTATCGTCTTTGGCGTAAAGTTAAAGTTTTCATTCAAAGGGATTCAGCTCAAATTATGTTTCTGTTATAATTGAACGATTTTCGCCACATCTCAATCGACGATAACTATTGTCCAATTAAATTATTAAAATTAAATAAAGAAACGGTGTCATGGGACACCAGGTACGAGCGAAGTTCCTTCGGAAAATATATAGAAGGACCACAATTTGCGAAAACGAAACATGAGGGTGTCGGGGCGCACGACAGAAGTGATAACTTATACTTATCCAAGTTGAAATAATTAATATTGAAATGTGGGGCTAAGAGCTCTTAAGAGATTGTAAATAAAAATATTGAAAAAGCTAGGAGTAACCTCTGGGATTCGAACTCAGAAATACGGCACACCAGGTTCAGTACTTAGACCACTCGGTCGTCAACGCAATGTAAAGTATAGCCGCAAGAGTGTATATAACGAGAGGGTAACGTATCGCCACGCTATATAATTGAATATAAACCTACAATACGTAGTCATTATTTTATGGAACAAATTTGTAAAGCTTTATCTTTTTATTATGCCATATCTGATTCCTATCGTAATCTGTTCTTTTATGCATATAACTTATACAAAATTATTTCGATGTTTCACATCTGACGTTTTCGAGTTGCTTGTACATGAGTTAATGGGTACATATAGTGCATTGGCGATTGACGTGGCGGAGTGGGATCAGAAAGAGAAGGGATGAGAGAACGGAAAGAAAGAGAAAGGTATACAATATTCGCTTGTGTTAACTTAAAGCGTGACTTTCGTCAGTCTACTTCCGTCACACTTTTAGTCTCGCATCTCCTCCAAGCCTGCCGTGAGGATCTTCGTCCCAAAAAACTAGCGGCGTGTTGTCTGCGAATGCTCGAATGCTTAGAATACTTAATACAATAAAAAATATCAGCAGTAGAGACTTAAAATTATAAAGGACCCAAAATAGACTCATGAGAAACTCCAGTTGTTGAAGAGATATAAATCGATGGCAGATTCTGAATTGAGTGTGCGCTGGCTCAAATATAAATGGTTTTGATATTGATTCAGTGAATCAATATCAGCACCAAATAAATGCATTTTGTCATACAGTAAAACAACATAATCAAAATCTCTTAAATAATCGAGCAGGGTGAAGGCTAACGAGGGGACACAGATTAGCAGAAAAGAGTGAACTTTATAAGCTACCATAAACCACTACGGGTTTATTCATATACACCAACATCGAGCGAAAATACTATTCAACTCATGTTTAATGATAAGTCCTCAATTGTATGTGTCAACTATAACCATGTTATGAAATGCTACACCTGTGAATGTACTAACTATGGAATTAAATAATGACACACCTTCATAATTAATATGAAAGAATTGAGTTTTTTTCTTATCTGTTTTCTTTATTGATTCTATATAAGGAACCTATTCATCTCCTAAATAAGTAGTAGCTTTTGTTATTCAAGTTTTTAATTAGAATATAATCTTTGAATTGGTATGAAGTATTCTTGCTTAATTTAAATACCGACATTACACATCATTTAAAAAACATGTGGTTTCTGAGATATGGCAAATAATAAGTTAACTCAGATTCAGACGACATCAAATATAATTCAAATCAATCCTCAAATCTTTATTGTCTTGAAAAATTATACATCTCATTGTGGAACACAAAAAATTAATATCATTATTGTATAATATTAAGATTTTTAAGGTGGATGTGCTACAGAGCCAACAGTATTAATTAGAACTTTCGAAAACCATTATCGTGAAGTCTTTTAATGACGAAAAAGAGGGTATGGTTTCGGCACTCCGTAAAGTGTATTTTCATGTAAATTCAGTAGTATTGTAATAATTCTGAAATCTTTAAAAAAATCATAATCAAAATATAACAAGAATCACCTGAAACAAGCCCTCCCCCCTAGTCAAATATATATATATATATATATATATATATATATATATATATATATATATATATATATATATATATATATATATATATATATGTATATATATATATATATATATATATATATATATATATATATATATATATATATATATATATAAATATATATTGCTCTATGGTCTTTTTCAATAGATGGCGCCTGAAACCAAACTTAAGAATATGTACCTGATACAAAATTTGTTGGATAAATTTAAACTGTCTTTGAATGTTAAAAAAACAAAGTTATATAGATTTTATGAAAATTAGTGTGAATCGGCCGCATTTTATATATATATATATATATATATATATATATATATATATATATATATATATATATATATATATATATATATATATATATATATATATATATATATATATATATATATATATATATATATATATATATATATATATATATATATATATATATATATATATATCAATCTTTGTGTATTCAAAATGAGGCCGATTCATACTAATTTTCATAAAAGCTATATACTTTGTTTTTTTAACATTCAAAGACAGTTGAAATTTATCCAACCAATTTTGTATCAGGTACATATTCTAAAGTTTGGTTTCAGGCGCCATCTATTGAAAAAGACCATAGAGCAATATATATATATATATATATATATATATATATATATATATATATATATATATATATATATATATATATATATATATATATATATATATATATATTTGACTAGGGGGGAGGGCTTGTTTCAGGTGATTCTTGTTATATTTTGATTATGATTTTTTTAAAGATTTCAGAATTATTACAATACTACTGAATTTACATGAAAATACACTTTACGGAGTGCCGAAACCATACCCTCTTTTTCGTCATTTAAAAAGTTTTGATAAAGCCACGAATGTCGTGGCGAAACGTCAACTTTTTAATAAAATCGAGTTTTTTAAGATTCAACAAGCCTGTTATTGCTAATAATATTCAAGAGATTATATATATATATATATAAATATATATAAATATAGATATATATAAATATATATATATATATATATATAAAATAAACGCACCAGTTGTCGACACTGTACCTGTAGTCGACACCCATTGTAATTATTGGAAAGAAAAGTTTTTCCAGCAACCTCAACTTTTCCCGCCAATAACCAGTGTTTGTTAAGGTGTAGGTTAAGAAAAGCTAATTTTGCTGTGGTGTTGTTTAGTGGTATTTTTTGACTAAAAATGTTTTTATTGTGTTCTATTAACTGAGAAACCTTCGAAGTTGCAGCCCAGGTAAGTATATTGTGATTTTTTGACATAGTTTTTGGCATGTGTCGAATACTGATACACGAAAAGTGCTATGTTCCTATAGACAGGGGTGTCGAGAAAAGGAACATTTTTATAAGATAATAATTCAGTGTGGTATGAACGTTCAGCTCATTTGATACAGATATGTATATGTAACTTTACTGTACGATAACTAGATCCAATATTCGTCACCCCATGTCGACTATTGGAACGGAGTGTGCTCCACGCCAAAGATTACACTCCGTTCCAATAGTCGACATGGGGTGACGAATATTGGATCTAGTTATGGTACAGGTGTGGTAATCTCCTATAGTCGACACGGTTGTCGAGGAAAAGAAAATATTTATGTGAAATGAGTCCAATTTAACTGTAATGGTTTATTCATTCGATACGGATCAGAACACAGCTTTGCTGTGGCCAGAAAATTCTTCACAGTGAAAAAACGAAAGAGAGAAATTCTACCTGCTGTGATAGAGTACTTGAAGAGAAAAGAATGTAAGGAACAAGAAGAAGAAAGGCGTAAAGAAGAAAGGAAAAGAGCAAGAGATACCAAGAAAGATTTAGCACACAACAGAAGAAACTTAAGTTGATAAAGACAGAACAACCATTGCCACCAGAGTCGTCTTCTTAGGATTCAGACAGGATTTTATACCGAGAAACAGATGATTCTGACTGGGAAGAGGTGCGTTCTGAAAATATTAGCTTTGAAGACTTGATGAAGCAAGGAAGTTTTATATTATCAGAGTTTAAGAGTGGCAAAAGGAATGCGTCTGTATTCATATACTTATATATTATTCAAGCATGTGTTTCACGTGGAAACATATTAGGTATGGGTTGAAAAACTTTGACAGTCGAAGAATGGAATTTGTAGCTGTTTTGATATCATGTATTTTATTCGATCAGATAATCAGTAAAGTCGAGACTCCAGAACTGACTAAACTTGGGGAAAGGACCAGCTACCGATTTCTCAATGCCTTAGCAATTAATGAACTATAGAAGTGACTAAAGAAAATTTTTGTTATATTTGTGGTTTTAAAATATTTCTATTTTATTTTACCTATAAGTTATTCAATTCACAAATGTGTTGAATATTTCATTATTGTTTCCTGCTTTCACAACATACATTTTCTTGTTATGTATATTTCCCATGATCAAAACTGATGTTATTTACATGTGTCGACTACTGGAGCATTTATTTATTTATTTATTTATTGACGGCAAAGCCAATTTACAAAACATATTCAACAAAGTGTGAATCAAATGCATCTTTGAATGCGTATGTCTAGTGTCTACATTACAAATTACAAAAAAAAAAGAAACACATATTACCGAATCGTCAAATGTTTAAATTACTAAAAGATGTAACAAATGTTTTTTCCACTTATAAGGAAAAGGACAAACGCTATAGCCTCTTCAATTGATTTTTAAAGACCTGAGGTGATACATTAAAAAAATTTAATTTATTATGGTATTGGTTTCCCAGCTTCAGAAGACGAGGAATTGGACTGTTCAACGCATAATTGGTATGGAAAAATTCAATCCGAAAAATATCCGAACTTCTGGTATCTCTTTGTTAAATATAAAAAGTTATTAGTTGGAGTAGTTCTGGGCACTTTATTGTACTGTTTATTATTTTAAAAAGGAAACTCAAGTTACCAGAAACTCTTCTATCTTCCAATGATTTTAAATTTAATCTGGTCAAGATTTCAGTGTACTCATATTCATCTCGTTGAAGACCTAAATGAAAAGCACAATTCCTCAAGAATTTCTTTTGTACACTCTCAATCAAATCGATATTTACATTATAATATGGATCCCATATAACCGAACAATATTCCAGATTAGATCTTACGAAAGCACAATATAGGACCCTTCGTGTTTCAATTGAAAAACCAGTAGAAACTCTTAACACAAAGACCAGCATTTTGAGACTTTTAGCCACAATTTCTGAAACTTGAAGATTAAAATTCATTTCACTATCAAATTTAACTCCCAGATCACGTACACATTTTTCTCTTTTAAGAGCTATATTATTCAGTTTATATTCGAAAAATATTGGACTTCTAACTTTAGCGAACGTAATGATTAGGCACTTATCGATGTTAACATCTAATAAGTTATTTCTACACCATACGGAAAAAGCTTCAAGATCTCTTTGTACTAATTCGGCATCTTTCTGGCAAGTAATTGCTCGATAAAGTTTCAGGTCGTCCGCAAACATAAGAAACTCCGAATACCTGAAAACACGCTCCATATCCGAAACAAACAAGTTGAACAGCAGTGGGCCCATATGGGACCCCTGTGGTACCCCTGATGGAACCTGAATGGGCGCAGATGTTGCATCTCCATATTTGACCGACAGAGTTCTACCAGTGAAAAAGCTATTGATTACTTGCAAAACGTTCCCCCCCACACCAAGTGCTTGAATTTTAGCCATAAGTAGGCTATGGTTGACCCTGTCGAAGGCTTTAGAAAAGTCAGTATAGACAGAGTCAACCTGCAGTCTCTTTTCAAGATGCTCAGTTATGTAGTTGGTATACAGAGCAAGGTTCGTACAAGTGGATTTACCTTCCGAGAAACCATGCTGTTGGGGATTGAATAAAGACTTACAGTCCCATGAAAGTTTTTTCGTGAGCAGAGAATCAAACATCTTAGCCATCTCTGACTGGTTGCAAACAGTTCTATAATTCCTAATGTTTTTCTTATCACCTAACTTATGTATTGGCTTCAGGAAGCTATGCTTCCAATAATCTGGAAATGTGCCCAGAGAAAAAATTTGATTGAAGATATTTCGTAAAGGAACTGCCAAAGTGTGAAGACATTTGTTCAAAAAAAATAAAGGTATTCCATCAGGGCCCATTGTGAGCTTAGGAGGAACAGAGAGAACATAATCTGTTATATCGGTAGAAGTGATATTGTAATTATTGATATAGACCCCGTTCTCAAAATTATACTCTGGAATAGAATTCACTGATCGGTCATCATACACAGTTGAAAAATAAGAGGCAAACAAATTGACCATCTCAGAAGTATTTTCACTAACTTCGTTTTCATAAAACATTGCTGAGGGTAGCTTATACTCTTTTCTTCTACTCTGAATATATCCCCAAAAAGCTCCTGGATAGTTAGAAATATCATTCTCTATCCGATTAATGTAATTCTCAAAGCACTGTTCTCGAATAGCTTTGCAACTGTCCCTCAATTTACAGAAATCATAGTAGCAATCAATGTTTCCCGTTTCCTTATATTTTTTGTGTGCGATTTTTTTGTCGTAAATCGTTTTTCTGAGTCTAGAACTGAACCAAGAGGGAAAGGTAGAAGTTTTGAATTTCTTTAAAGGAATAAATACATTGATTGCATGATAAATAATGTCATAGAAACTATTAATGTTATAATTAATATCTGAGTTACAAAAGATATGTTCCCATTTAACGTCAGCTAAAAAATCGTTTATCCCAATATAATTTCCATTTTTGAAATCAAAAAAGTATTCTTCATATTCAGATTCTTTCGGAGCAGAAATATTTAAAGAAAATTCGAAAATTCGATTTACAGTGTCAGAAACTGGAACATCATTAATTTAGCGTGTCGAGCTTAGGGACATTTGCAGATATTTAAAAAAAAATCTATTTTTTTCTTATTCGGTTAAAAATCATCCCAATTTCTGATTCGACGTGAAGCCTAAACTATGAACATCCGGTAGGCATGGTATTTTTAATATGAACTTCAATTCACTGGAATCTGTGCCAGAATAACTGTTTTTTTTTCTTAACGTGTCGACAACTGGTACCTTATATATATATATATATATATATATATATATATATATATATATATATATATATATATATATATATATATATATATATATATATATATATATATATATTTATATATATCAGGGTTGTATGTATTTTTGAATGTTCTCAGACCTACCCGATATGCACACAAAATTTCATGAGAATCGTTCAAGCCGTTTCGAAGGAGTATGGTAACTAACATTGTGACACGAGAATTTTATATGATGTGTCATAATTTGAAATACTGAAATACTTGCAACTGTTGAACAATAAATTTTTTTCTTCACATTCAAATATGAAAATTATCCTATAAGTACTGTCTAAAGCTACAGTTCCACCGGAGTAACACTGAGGAATATTTTGTTGCTGAATGTTTCTCCTTGTTGCCAAGGGTAGAAACTTATGGCAACATACGTACAGTTCTTTTTTCCACTGAAGCAACTAAATTTGTCAATAGTTGCATATTATTTAGTAGAAATAATCAATTTTTGTAGCCGAAACATAAAGAAATTTTAAGGAACATTTAGGAAAATTTACAGAAAAAAGCAACAGCAACAAATTGTTCCACAATGTTCCTCTAAGTTCTTCCGGTGGAAACGTAGCTATATATTAATTCGTTTCGGTATTTCACTGCACACTGAAATTCTGCGACACGAATGTTTACTAGTTGCGTTCTCGATACGTTTCCACTGCGATACCGCTCAAAATGGAAACCGGCGACAAGTAGGAACATTCAATATTTGTTGCCGAAAAATAAAGACATGTAAGGAACATTTAGGAACATTTTGGAACATTTACGGAAGCACGGAACAGCAACAAAAATGTTCTTCCTGTGGAATCGTAGCTTGAAGGGTGACAAGTAGTAACAGTCAACATTTGTTGCCGAAGCAAAAAGAAATTTTAAGGAACATTTAGGAACATTTGGGAACATTTTCGAAAACACGCAACAGCAACAAAAATGTTCCACAATGATCGAGACATGTGGGTCGAAGAGTGGCATTGGACAGTTTTCCTATTTGATTGAATATTTTGTAGTGATTACAACGAAAACGCATTCTAACAAAATTATTACATAACTTTCAGTAATGGTGAATTATTTTGACTTAATAAGCTTATAATTTTGATGAATATGTTTGAAAAGTAAAAGTTTCACTTAATTCAGAATATTCCTTTTGTGTATTCAGGTTAATAAGTTATAACAGACATAGATTTCTTGAGAAAAGAAATTGAGGAAAGAGGTGAATTATCAATAATTGAAATTTCCAAGATCCGAAAACATTTATAATCACACACATTTTTAAAATTCTCATACTACTGAATTTTCAATTTTAATGTTGATCTGAAATTACTCATCACACTCGCTGCGCCATCTCTGACGAGTCACCAACAATCACCCAGAAGAGCTTACTCTGTGAAGTATGAATGAAGAAAACTGTAACTAAAATACCTAATACGCCATAACATGGGATGGGCCATTTACTACTGTGGCGTTTCTTATTCCAGAACACTGTTATACTGCGTTGTCGCAGTTCTGCAAATTCTCACTAGAGCGAACTCTTTATCTCTTGCTTTAGTTTAGGCCAGGGGTGCTCAGACTTAGAGTGCTGGTGATCTACTACAAAATATTTAGGTGAAAAGCGATCGACCAACTCAATGTTACTAAAAAAGAAACAAATACATTTGCAAGAATATGATTTATTTTGCACTTCAAAACACTGTGCTGACACGTTCTCAGTAGGGGGAAGGGGGGTCTTTGGCGGTGTTACCATGCCCTCGCGATCGACTATCAAAGTTTTCGCGATCGACCGTTTGAGCACCCCTGGTTTAGGCGAACAACATAATAATTTATTCAATAGTCAAAAATTTCAGAAGTAACCCAAGCAGATTATGTTTAGAATGAATTTTATTTTGTAGGAAACGATTTAAACTTTAGAAATTGTATTTATTTCACCTATAATTCATATCTTCTTTCCAACATCTTTTTTCATAGCAATCAATGAGAAGACATATGAGAAATCTACTATTAAGGATTTTATCAATTACTTCGGGTTATTAAAGTAAATATGAATGCATAATGGTGAGTTACTCTGTATCTTAGGCATTTATTTTCGAAGTTAGAATATGTTAACCAAACCTTTAACCAATTGAAAAAATGTACTTCCTCTGAAGTATATTTTTACATATTCTTAAATAGCCCGGTCAATTTAGACATAAAAATAGGTGTCAAATAACAGAAATTCCCAGAGAGTCAAATATTAGTGGAGAGCTGTTGTTTACCATTACAAATGAAGTTTCAAGAGTCCCCATCGATCCTTTGTGTGCTAAAAAAGTTATTCGGGGTCAAAGGTCAAAATTTGAGGTTTTTTGAATTTTTCTGGAGAACGGTGAATTTTATCAAAAAAAGACCTTCAACCAAAGTTGTAGATCTTAAAATTCTCTACAAAAATGGTCTGCACAATTTTTTTCCTAAGAGTCACATTATACATGATATGCACATATAAGCCACTTATATACAAAATCAGGCACTTGAGACAAGTATAAATACCTATTTGTTTCTCTTTTATATATAAGTGTTCAAATGGACACAACAGATCAGCATGTAGGTGCAAGTGATTCGCGGCGTAAAAAAGATGCTGAAGATATTAAAAAACTTCTTGACTGGTGCAACAAACACAATAATTGTAGTTGGTGAAGATGTTGGTTTGTTAGTACTACCTACTGCTAGGACTCCAATGGATACAATTATTTATTTTCTGAAACCTGGAAGGGCTCAACAGAGAATAGAAATATATTCTTCAAAAAGTTTATCTGCTTCTCCCAAATGCCAAAACTATATTCATCAGCAATGTACAGAAGGGGCAAAACGTCAGTATTTAAATTATTCGAAGAAAAGATTTGACTGACTGCACTAAAGTATTTACAGAAATTGATTCCACACCTCAAACAATAATTACGGAGGGAATTCGCTTTCTTCTTGCGGTTTATGGTTCAAAAAAAAATTACTGCCATTGATAAATACCGATACTTAACTTTTGTAAAAAATACGCGAAACAAGTATAACTATCATGTCTTCCTTCAACATCGGCATCTGCTATTCAACACTTGTATTAAGTTCAAACATGACTAGGCAATCAACTGAACCCAGAAGACTGGGGTTGGAAATTGATAGATAATACTCTGGAACCGATTCAAACTTTAACCCCACCTGCTCCAGAAAAACTCCTCAACAGTATTTTTTGCAATTGCAAAAAAGGTTGTAGTGCCAAATGTGGCTGTAAAAAAGTTGGGTTGCTGTGTTCTCCAGCGTGTACCAATTGCCAAGGTCAGTCTTGCTCAAATATCCAGTTGAGTACAATAGAGGAAGATTCCGTTGATTTTAATGAAGATACCAACGACTCAGCCACATTTAACCAATTAATGAACATGCGAAAAGGGGAAGAGGAGGAAGAAGAAATCGAAGAAGACATGACTGTTGAAGTAGACTTTCAAGAGTATGAATCTGATTAAAATACCTGTCTAAAGAAATCAAAACAATAGTTAACCCAATAACCAATATCAATAATCAGTATCAATAATAAGGTAATATCTAGAACTTGACGGGTATTGTTCCCTTAAATTATCCTTAAATTGTCATGACATTTAGTGGAGTAGGCCTACAGGGAAAACCACGGAAAAAAAAACGCGCCGAGTACACTACTTCACAGGTGGCGTGGAAATGTGTATCATGAAATCATGTATAATGCGACTCTTAGAATCGCGACATATCTGGAATGGTAACTCTTAGGAAAAAAATCATGAAAACCATTTTTGTAGAGAATTATAAGATCTACAACTATGGGTAAAAGTCATTTTTTGATAAAAATCCAAAAAAACTCAAAGTTTGACCTTTGACTCCGAATAACTTTTGTAGCACACATAGGATCGATGGGGACTTTTAAAACTTTATTTGTAATGGTAATCCTCAGCTCTCCACCAATATTTGGCTCTCTGGGAATTTTTGTTATTTCAAATGTCTATATTGACCGGGCTAAAATATTAAACAGAAACATGAATTATTGCTGATCTACTGGATCGTATCCATGGTGAAACAACATTATTCACTGCTTCTTATTGATTCAAATGGACTTCTCGGAAGAGTTTTACATTGAAACAATATTTTTTTTCAACGATTAAACTATTATTACCAACAACTAATTTTTTTCTTAAAATTTTGATATTCAAAATTGATGATGATTAATATGCTAAAACGCGTTCAAGAGAGTTATAAGAAACGAAGGTATTTTAGTCGAACCGAAATATTAAATTTTACAGGATTATTATATCTTTCAATAATCCCAAGGATTCCTTTATATCATATCCGACAAATGGCTGATATTTGGAGGGGATTGAATGAAAATAATATAGATTTTATACTCTAAATACCATGAAGTGTCATAAGGATGGTTGGCAGTTTTATTGCCTTGTCCAGATACACAATGGATGCTTATATATTTTTATGCCATTTTATTTTGAAGGAATAATGATATACAATATGGTGTAGCGGTATGTTAAGGAATGAAATATATCGACTCAGAAGAATTACGACGAGTTTAAAAAGAAATGTTATGGGGGGGGCCATGTATTTGGTTATATGCTCCATTGACGTAGGAGTTGAATTTAAATAAAACTGAATTGATGATTCGAGAAAAATCATTCCAATCAGTTCAAATTGTCTATTAAGTATTAAGTATAAAATAGATTAATCACTCTTTGAAAACGATTCAATAAAAACTAGAGGGTGAATAATATTATCCTACACATTCGGAAAATTATATTATGTGATTTTCTGTTTTAATATGTATTGCAATTTTCATTTTTATCATATTTCGCAAACTTTTTCGATAAAGTTTTTACTTATGATATTTTCTTTTCGACATAGTGAAGCTTCATTCATTCTTGATGATTCGATTATACTTTAATTCATATTGCAATTTATAGTTTGATAACCAAAATTTTGTTTAACGAAATAAATTATATTCTGATTGTTATTAGAATCGGCTATTAAAGCGTGGATATTCAGTATACGATGCACTTCGCGAATTTTTTATTCAATAAAATAAATAATTTTCTTATTATTATTTGGGTTTGCTATTTCTTTAAATCCTATGATATTTAATTAATTGTTAACAAGACTTTTCAGTTCAATTATAAATCTATTTGCTATAATTACTCTCCAAACAAAATTGTTCTGGCAATACAAAAATAATTTTTATTTATCTCCCTCAGCAAAAACGTCGATATTTCGACGTGGTTGTAAGAAGTTATCTATTCGAAACAAGAAAATACCACATATCTATGAAATGGGATTCTTCCGAAACTTTTTTCTTTTTCATTTATAATACTTTTTATTTGAGTCGAATCAAACATTCTAATGCGAGCTTAATTTCTGATTACACTTGAAATTATTCAATTTCACTTCAGCAATTAATCCTGAATATTTGAATTTATATCCAGGGCCGGATTAACCATTAGGCAGAGTAGGCAACTGCCTAGGGGCCCCGCATCAACTAGGGGCCCGTGCACGCAAAAAGAAAAAAAATTTCATGGAATGAAAGTTTTATTTGAAAATTTGTATAAAATTCCTCAACAATATTATTGTACTCTTTCGACGCATGTTGTCAATAATTGATGAAATACTTCATACATACAGAACCATCTAGTATCTAGTAGTAGAACTAATAACCAGTCTCCGTTAAACAATGTCTCAGAACCATTTGAATTCATTGTCGATAATGGCCATCGAAAATGATGTATTAGAAAGGGTCAACTTCCAAGATGTTTTAAACGATTTGATTTCTAAAAAAGTTAGAAGAGTTAATATTTAAACATACTGTACTGTACAAAAACAATGAATATCTTGGAAGTTGACTTTTTCCAATATGTACTTCACAAAACTGTGTCTTCAGTTTATTGTATTTTGTTGGGTTTAACAAGATCAAATTTAAAATAACCGCGTCTCATATCATTTATCTTTCCTTATCCATCATGCAACCTGGATCATCATTCATCACTTATCTATAACCTATTCATTAAGACCATTTCAATCAAGCTTACGAGTCAGGTAAGGTGATGCTGCAGCATCAAGTCAAAGTAACCATGTTGTTGCAATATCACATAAGACTTTGAAGTAACAGAATACCTGGAGTCGATCATCTGGAAGGAACTTACATCCCTTTATCAACTTGAAAAGACCTGGGGCCCGGACAGGGTTGTTGCCTAGGGGTCCGGACAGGGTTAATCCGGCCCTGTTTATATCTAGTATTAATAACGAAATTAACAGTATGGAAAAAGAACATCTTAGATCATCTGGATCTCTTTGAATCAAAGATAAAGTAAGAAATATTATGTTGCAAGTTTACAAATATATACCAATCAATTTTCCATTTCTCTCAATTCTGAAAATTCGATTTTTTGCAACTAAACATTTTCAACGAGTTCTGAATTAGTTTCATCAGAAATAATTTATATTGAACATATTGTAGAATGTAGTGAATTAAAGTAATATAATATTTTTCATAGATTTTTCTGAAAATATTAAAGAGGCATAGATGATAAACACTTCTTGACAAAAGCTTCAATATGAATTCTCAAAAAACATTCAATTTATTAAGATATAATAACAGGTTTCTGGACTATGATTGTTTAGTATTAATTTATTAACAATGCCGACGTTTCAATGCTAACTTGCATCTTTTTCAAGGCTAAAATGAACAATTTATATCACAAAACTATAAATGGATTGGCAAATGTAACAAATCCTTACCTAGTTAATTAATTTTAAAACATCTAGTTTGGAGTACACATATGTTTGCATATACATACATGTAGGTATAAGCAATTATATAATGACAATGATTCAACTCAGCCAGGCAGTCAAATAAGTCGGACTAAGAATGAATACTGGAAAAAACGAAGATAATGAGTCCTTATATCCTTATATAGCTCTGGACAACATTGCTATCGAATGCGTAAACTAATATACATACCTTGGCCATATGATCATGCTAGGAAAAACAAATAAAACAGCAGAAATAACTAGACGTATGGGTCTCACGTAGGCAGCATTTGGTAAACTACGATACATCTTTGGGAACAGCAGTATACCTATAAACCTCAAGAAAAATGTTGACCACTCATGCATTTTACTAGTGGCTACATATGGCCTAGAAACCATGAGCCTAACAAAAAAGAGTGTAAAAATATTGAGAATAACACAAAGAGCAATGGAACACACAATGCTCCGATTTTCGTTAAGAGACAAATTAAGGAACGAGGAGATTCGAGAAAGAACGAAGGTTACAGACGTGGCAGAACGAATAGCACGATTTGAATGGAGCTGGGTAGGACATGTCGCAAGACAAGACAGTGACAGATGGACAACCAGAGTAACCCACTGGCGGCCAAGAGAAACTAAAAGAAGTAGAGGCCGACCACAGCGAAGATGGCTAGACGACGTTAGGCCAGCCGTTGGCCGAGACTGGTACCACAAAGCCCAAGATCGCCAAGCTTGGAAAATGTATGGAGAGGCCTATGCCCAGGAGTGGATGAGAGAAGGCTGATGAAGAGGAAGAAGAGATAAACAATATCAATGAAATTACAATCTAATATTTATAATACATCACGTGGGAACAAGCGGCGTGGTGATATCAACCGAATGAAAATTCCTACAGATGAATATATATATATATATATATATATATATATATATATATATATATTATATATATATATATATATATATATATATATATATGATATCTTGATTATTATGATAATTGACGTTAACACAGTGAACAATTCAATTTGTTATTTTTTCTCGATTAATGTTGATACGAAAAACTGGAAATACAATTTGATGTAAGGGAGTTCCTAAACGGCTATAACTACTCAAATCCACAACACATACTTCTGAGTTTCCACGAAAGGATGCAGATATAATATAATTTTCGAAATTTATGATCACATCCGTTCACGTGTCTAATAAAAATAAAAAATGGACAATCGTAAATTTAAGAATTGAAAGTTACCGTCCAGGAAACAGAAAAATAATAACTTTCTACTCTAATTGAATATCATTTCTCAATATAACTGCTTTCTGTCCGATGTGAATAATATATAACTTCACAATTCAAAGATGATATTCAGAAAAAAGCTCGTATCCGTTAAAGACTGTCAATCTGGAAAACAATAGAAGAACGTTTAATACTCATAAATTATTCCAGAATTCAATATTTGAATGTTGAAAAAACGTGGAGGGAATAAATTTCTCTATCGAATTCCTTCATTTTCTCTAAGTGTTATTTATGACACAAGATGATACAAATATATGCTTTTACATTTGAATATTTCATAATGTGAACAAAGATATATTTTTTGAAAATTGAAATTACTTTTCAATAGACCTGATCGATTGACGGAAAATTCATATTAATCACATTTTCAGTTTCTCTATTAGTTCATCAGTATGTTCACTAGTGGTAGGATTCGTTAAATCTCTCTTTTTTTTTCTACACTACACTCTAGAGCAATTATAACAAATAATAATCCATCGAATGGATTGCAAGGCAACAATTAGCTGTTATCAATGCAAACATACTTACTAACATAGCATAATATTTGTGGATCGTTCGCTTGTTTGTTATTCTCTTTAGACATTACGGGATTGTGCCCTGTTAAGTCATATGTCAGAATTGTTTATTATTCATCAAGATGTATGAGATGTAATTTGCACGGAGATTCCCTCTATTTTGATTGTTTTATTGTAATGCCCACTTAGAGTGATGTTTTTTACTTAATTTTAAGTCAACAGTGAAGGCAGTAGTGGTTTTTGTATCCGTTTTGGAGCTTTGATTTTCAAAATTATGATGTGAGATATATATAGATATAAATATATATATATATATATATATATATATATATATATATATATATATATATATATATATATATATAATCTCTTGATAATTATTAGCAATAACAGGCTTGTTGAATCTTAAAAAACTCGATTTTATTAAAAAGTTGACGTTTCGCCACGACATTCGTGGCTTTATCAGAACTATTGAAAAAATTGAAATTTCTTTAACATTTATTGATTTGAAAAAATTTGAATAGAAAAAGACTACTATGTTTCACTAAAATTTTTCGGCTGTGGCCGTTCTTTGTTATATAGTAAAACATAGTAGTCTTTTTCTATTCAAATTTTTTCAAATCAATAAATGTCAAAGAAATTTCAATTTTTTCAAAAGTTTTGATAAAGCCACGAATGTCGTGGCGAAACGTCAACTTTTTAATAAAATCGAGTTTTTTAAGATTCAACAAGCCTGTTATTGCTAATAATTATCAAGAGATTAGAAATAGTTCACAGGCAACAACAATTCGAATAAATAATTAAATATATATATATATACAGTGTGTCCACGGATGCCCAAGAGGAACTTTTTTATTTTCAGTTTCAGAGAAAAATGTTATTCTTGATAAAAATTTTGCTTGTTCAAAAACCCCATAAAATTAAATAAAATTCAAGTTTCGCGAAACCTGCTTCATTTTATATACAATTTCATGTAAAACCTCATGAATTTATGCACCAAGTTCGGAAATGTAATAATCATCTAGTGAGTGACTTTTGCGATTTCCTAGGTAACTGTCAACATCGGTGAATAAATCTTTTTCAGAAATGCTTACTCTTCAACAAAAAATATATCTGGTAAAGCGCTATGGCATTGGAGCTGTTTCGAATAAGTACGCAATTCATTTATTCAAAGAAAAATATCCCTAAGTACCAGTTAGGAGGATTGGATTAAAAAAATTGATAAAGAAATTCGAGGAGACAAGATCTGTTGAAGACAAAAAAAAAGATGTACTCTGAGAACGATGATGCAGCTTCTGCCCTAGCTATGCATTCAGTACGGGAAAATCCGAAGTAAAGTTTACGAAAAAGAGCAGCAGAAGGTTTCAGCAAGAGCCACAAAAAATATTCGGGCAAAACAAAATTCATCCATTCAAACCGATATTTATTCACACGTTACAAGATTGTGAATATGACACGAGGCTTGACTTTTGTGTAATCATTGGTGAAAATCTTATGAGTGACCACTTCTTTCACCACAATATTTCATTTTCTGATGAATCAACGTTCACGACAAATTTAAACCATAATATTGAAGATCTGAAAGAAGCAATAATCAATGCCGTAAATGAAATCACCCCAAACATGCTAAGAAACGCTTATAAAGAATTTAGAAATAGAGTGGAGAGATGCTTTGAAGTTAGTAGCGGCTATGTAGAATAGTTGTTTTTCTTATTTAGGTACTGTATATTTTCCCATATTTTTCTCTGTTATTAATTTTGTTAATAATTATACTTAAATTACTGAATGCACGGTGAAATGGAATGACAATTATCAAATTATTCACCGATGTTGACAGTTACCTAGCAAATCGCAAAAGTCACTCACTAGATAATTATTACATTTCAGAACTTATTGCATAAATTCATGAGGTTTTTTCAGGTTCTCGCGGAGATAAACTGGTTGTCTGGTTTCCCGGGTTTGTATCCGCGTATGGGCTTCGTCTTCGTTGAAGTCTGCTCGACGTTTCGGCAAAATCACAATTGCCATCTTCAGGTAGCTCTTCTCGGTCGGAGTGAATACACTGAACTTTAATACAGTTCAGCGTAGTGACACTACGCAGTGTTGACGATCCGATACAACTTAATTTAAATGCGGCTGTAGAGTATTCAGAGTAAAATTTGCGTTTGATGACTTTTGTAGACAATCCGATACGTCTCTGTAGACGTCGTAAATACGGTCGATTTTTTAACAGATAGTCCGAGCCAAATTCATGGTGATGTACATTTGTTGTTGACATGCTAGTGAGCAACGTGGTAATGAAGCGGTGTAACTAAGTATTTTATAAAACTGTTAACATTGAAATATATTTAATTCCGTTGCTGCGGTAATAAACGTAAGTTATGAAACATGAATAATTTATATAGATAAAATATAAATCAAAATATTTTAATGCTAAAATCATCGTTACAATAGTGTTGTATCATATCTGATACATTGGGTTTTACTAAATTCTTCGTTTTAGATAAGTTTAGAAATGAAGAAAGGGATGAAACCCCTGAACACAAAAGAAATTGGAGGATATAGTTGCCCATTTATCTGAAAGCGAAGATGAGTTAGGTAGATGGAGACGAAGCGTCGGATGATGACAAGGAAAATCGTGGCCAACAAATTCAAAATACAATATTGAATATGCCCATTGAATTCGAAGATGGAGTAGTTGTAACTTCTTGAGAACCTTTCTATCTGTGTCTTGGTGGCTTTAAGAGCAACTAAGTTATCAGTTTTCCATTTAGAAATGATCTTAAAGTCGTCAGTTTATGGATTCAGCTTGCGCAAAACGTTGGTTGTCTGATGTAGATCCTCTGACAAATCTCTTATTGGTGGTGGATGCTTTTAGTGTACTGTCGTCAGCAAAGTTTACAATTTTGTTTGCAGTCGAAGTTAGTTAATCATTAATTTGTATACGAAAAAGCGTCGGTTACAAGATTGACCTTTGTTGTACAGCGGGGTTAACAGTATACAGGTACAAGCTTGTATCATCGGCCGCAACATGTGCTTGCCTCTTATGGAGAAAGCTTCAATCAAGCCACATAGTTAATCGGGAAGACTGTAAGATTCAATCTTCAATAGCAGTGTCTTGTGTCAAAGTGGAAGGCATTAGAAATATCTAGGGTATCTGATGCGTTTCACTGCACTGCATTTAGAATTTAATGTTTCCATTCGATCAGGAAGTGTAAATGTACCTATATGAAGAATAAATTAATTACTGACAGCAGATACTACACATATTGGAACATATTCAGGAATATAGACGAAATTTTCATTCCGTAGCATTAGGTGTGACGATACTTGTACGACCTGTGCTCATTCTTTGATATTTTCAGTCTTACATTTCATTAGAATATATACATGTCTACCAGTAATAATTTACTTGATTAGAAAAATAAGCTGGATCAAAATAATTTATATTATTATAGTTGGAAGGTGAAGTAACTGAAAATTTGGAAAGTGAAGAAGAAGATGAGAATATTGTAGTTCGAATATCTGAAACGACGGAGATCGATGGTATTTCTAGAAATCCCAAGCAAGAAGCGAAAGAATTAAAAAATAAATACAAAAATATAATTTGGCGAAAAAAAAATTTGATTCTAGACGATGATACAAAAATGTTTCGTGGAATAACCAGTTTTCCACCTAATATTTGAAAATTAAGCAGCCCTTTATCGTTTTTTAAATATTTTTTCGACAAAGAACTTATCTCAAAAACGTACGACCTCGTATGTACCCCAAGAGATGTGCGCCAAGACTTTTATGACCATTGGCCAACCTACGACGAAACAAGGCAGCGATGCAAAATGCCAGGATGCAAGTCGTTTCCTTTCATGAAATGTTCCAAATTACATTTATGCCTCAACAAACATAATAATTATTTTGTAAAGTATCATACTAGTTAGTGTTATCCATTTGTACTACCCTCTCAAGCATTATGTAGCGGATATGATACATCTATATTTTTTTCAATTAAAAATGTAAAACCATCGAGGGAATTTTTTCTTTATTTTTCCCATTTTCAGGGATAAAACATACATCTAATTATATTTTTTTCAAATCAAAATAAAAAATTGCGTAGTGTAGGGTTAACATAATATTATTTGTCATACAATGTACTTTGGAAGACATGATGGTATCCTCTCATCTCTATATATGACTTAACACTACAACGTGAGTGCATCTTTTTATGAATAATATTTGGTTGAAAATTTTCACACCACCCGTATACGTTATAGTCGTCCTCCATAAACAATAATTTCGACTTAAGAGTTGACCGTATATTAATTCATAAAGTACCTGAGGCGGTCCAACGTTTAGCTGCAATTACATCAGATATGCAGTATAAAAATGCACTTTTGAATTATGATTTAAATATTCCAGCTTTCGTTTATCTCCTTTTTTTTCACCGATAAATTCATAACCATTATAATCTCTCATCAGCATGAAAATATGGAAAGTGAAATTTGCATTAAAAAATAAATCGTAATAAATTGTCGGACTTTTCAACTGAAAATTAATGGTGATTTTTCATCACATCATATGAATTTCGAAAAAAATTGCGTTTGAACTGTTTTATGAAAATATAATATCAATATCGCATTATAAATATTGCATTATTCCATTGAATCATGGAGAATTTTAAATTATTATTATTATATATTATATATTATATATATATCAGGGGCGGCTAGTCAAAGGAGGCTAAGGAGGCTAAGCCTCCTCAATAATATTCCGTGTATCACTAATATATATATATATATATATATATATATATATATATATATATATATATATATATATATATATATATATATATTATATTGAATAGGGAGCATTCAGCATATTCATATTAATCAAAATCATATTATTTTATGCACCTACCTTCCTTTCAACCTACATTATATAATATAATTTATTAATTAAGATAGAAGGTATTCACATTTACTGCATTTCATTCATTTCAAGATTTGTGGCAACGCTGCGGAAGGCTTAGAAAGGTATATTCTCAACGTTCATTATGCCTGCCACAGAAAAGCAAACAACGGTGTAAATACTCCGAATGAATACTTCATTGCAATAGAAAAGCAAAACACATGTAAATGGCAACACGGATAGGAACCCAGTCTAATACAATATCGACCAATCACAACTATAGAATTTCGCGTGACATCGAGTGAATTCGTTGAAAAGCTGAATCGTAGTGTGATCGTAGTTACTAATGGCAGCGTGTTTACTTATATTGCTCGCCTATTGTTTTAAAATGAGTTTGGTTACTGAAGTTAATTTCAAAAATTTCAATGGTGACTTAGTGGAATATTTGTTTTCCCATAACTTTAGTGCACTAAGTTATGAGGATAAAGTTTTGATAAAAACATTGCGACCTACACCTGAATTGAACAATTTGGTGCAGCGTAACAGACAACAAAACCGCGGTTTTAATACAAGGAATTATGAGAGACATCCTTGCCTAACCGGATCACAGGTAAAAAATAAATTATATTGTTGGCAGTGTTTACTTTTTACTAGTGAAAATGTCTCTGTTTGGGGCCGCTTAGGATTTGAGGATTTAATTCTATACCTAGTTGAAAGTGAGGAATTTTTCACCGATAAAGTAACTTTAAATACAGCACGCGGATTAATATCTTACTTACAAGATAAGGAATTTATATATTTTTTAAACATCTTTAAATTAATTTTTGAACAAACAGAAATAGTTTTTCAAATCTTACAGCACAAGTTTTCAGATGTAATTTACTCACGAAATCGGCTCAAGTTTCTTTTGGAAAAAATTTCAGAATTTCGTGCAGAAGTTTATTTAAAAAAACTATTTTCTGTATTTCAAACTACTGATGATACGACTCAATTTCGCCCAAAACGAAAGAAATTCAGTTACGCAGATATGGAGCTTCACTATAAGCAAATATTTTATGAAATTTTGGATACTATTAGGGGTCAAATAGAAATAAGGTTCTCTGATTTGAAAGAACTGCATTTCTTCGACTTACTCAATAAAAATTTGTTAACCGGATTTTCGGCTAATTTTCCAGATAACCTTTTGGAAAATTTATGTCAAAAATACACTTTTTTTGATAAGGTGGCCATAAAAAGAGAACTGTGCGTTGTTTATAATGACAATGAAATTTTGGGGCAAAATGAAAATCATGTGAGGACTATTAAATACCTTTTTGATAATGATTTGAATCAAGATTTACCCCAAGTTTATAAACTCTTATGTCTAATTGTTTCTATCCCGGTGACATCGGCTTCCGTAGAGCGCTCGTTTTCCACTCTTAAGAGAATTAAAACTTATTTACGAAATTCAATGAGCCAGGATCGTTTGAAAAATATTAGTTTGTTGTCTATTGAAAAGGAATTGGTAAAACTTTTGGCGAAAGACATAAAATTTCATGAGGATATTATAGATCATTTTGCTAACGTTAAAGATCGCAGACGCAGAATCCCGCTAATCTTCAAAAATATATAATAACTTTTTATTTGCTCTCACCAGATGTTAATAAATTCGTTAAGTAGGTAGGTAGGTACCTATTTTGTGAAAGAAAAAAAAATTGATGAATAGATGAATTGATTAATTGGCTGAGAAGAGTTTTTGTGAATATTGTAAATAGGTGTTGTAGGTCTCAAGGTAGACACTCGAAAGTGAAAACAAATTAATAGCTTAGGGTGCTTGTTTTACTTTGATTTTCTTTAAATTATAAGGCGGTTGACCTTGAAATCCTAAAAATTTTCGCCTATGGTGTATTTTTTAACACCTCTTGTAGCCTCCTCAAACCAAAACCTCACGAGTCGCCACTGTATATATCTGGGAGAATATGTTCTTCATTATGAGTTTTGGAAATTCTCAGTGATGATCTCGCGCTCCCTCAAAATTTTTTGGAACAAATATAATGAATAGATAACTTCACTTATGTTTACTGTTCAAACACTGAAATAATGGTGGGTCGGAGCTGAGTTAATTATCAGACCTAAACTGAATAAAAACCTTGGACAATATGCATGCTTAGTGGAAAAAAGGCACTATACGTTCTTTTAAAAAAGAGAATTTGAAATAATGACAGCAAAGTTTATTCATAACTTTATAAAACAGAAAATATTTTTCTTATTACGGCCATTTTCAATGTAACTTATTTCTGATTACAATATTAACATGAAAACATGTAATGTGAACAATCAGTAACTATATCACAACTATTTATGTTAATATTATTCATATTTACTGAGGATTTTAGTAATTATTGAAATAAATTTATTCTTATTAAAACAATGGTTAAAAATAATAAGGTCTATGGAAAATCAATTCGATCGGCAAATGAATTGCTTCAACGAATATATATATATATATATATATATATATATATATATATATATATATATATATATATATATATATATATATATATATATATATATATATATATATATATATATATATATATATATATATATATATATATATATATATATATATATTAATTCAAGTAAATATATATTACATCAAGTAAAGGTTTCTTCGCTTCAAAATTTATAATATTCCCCATCATCTTATGAAGACTGTTGCTTAAATATATGTCTGAAAACATAGGAAACTGCCAATGTAGTTTTGAAATTGTAAAATTATATGAAACGCTGAAAGCGTTGAGCCAAACCCCTCAGCATTGAGTCGATTGTCTAATCCTTTCAATTCCCATCTTTGTAAGGAACCAATGACGTTAGTCCTTCATATATGGATCCCGACAACCAAGTATAAGTGTAAACCTCAGCAAGCTTATTTAGTTACTGATTATTTTCACTCGACCTTAAACGAAGAATATTTCAAACTTCTAGATGGCCACTGCAAAGGATTGAAGTGAAAGATAGGCAAAATTCACAACTTTCTAGAAGCTCGTCAGTAGTACATATCAATCGATTGCAGTGACCATACCAATATTCCAACGATTTACTATCGGAGGGATCGAACTGTCGACGTCGTCCGTCAAAGTTGCCAAGATTCCACACCTTTAGTCATAAAAAAAACAATAAAAGTGTAAATTAACTTCATCGCATGTTTTTAACACGCTACATTGTTCGATCTTTTTTCAAATTGATGAATGTTGGGACTTTGATTTCCTCATTGGAATCAATTGATACGTAATTCTGACGAGTGCTTAAAAAGACTGAAATGGCCTGCCTTCAATCATCTGCAGTTAATTAAGCGAAATAATTATATATGAGGACACGTAAGAATTCAATATAACAAAAAATTGATATTATTGAATTTACTCTCAAAAACGTTAACCGGGGATTTAAAATTACGCCAGATCACGCTGAATCTTTAGCTTTAAAGAAACAGGCTTGCATTGCAACCTTTTATTTGAAAAAGCTCTAGGAAACTTTAGTGCGAATACTGGAGAAACAATATAGCAGAGATCTGTTCAGGTTTGCGTAGTTGATGATACTAAAACAGCATGGCGAACTAAATATTCAGCTGTTGGGGCTTCATTAGACAGGAGATTTCTTCTAAACAATAATGAATAACTCCATCCATTATATAAAAAAAATTACGAATGCATATAAAATAGAAATTTAGAATTATCACCGTTTAAAATCAACCACTACATTCCTCAAAGCTTTGAAACTACATAACGTGTCTCAACTAAGTTGTAACCCAATCAAGCTAATAACCAAAATAAGTTTACATTCAACCTAAATATGAACAAAAAAAAGATTTTTAAACCTTAGCTACATAAACATATAAATGTACTCCTTCTTCCCGTCAGATTGGTATCTGACTAAACAGTATATGGAAGATGGTATTGACAGATTGGTTTGTTCTTCGCGGCGTCATAGCCTACAGATTAATCCAACAAAGTCGTCGGTTATGGTGTTTGGGAGGAATAGGGCTTTTGTGCGGTCGGTCTTGAACCTGAGGGTTGGTGTTTACACTCTGGCTTGTGAGCAGGTTGCAAGGAATTTAGGGATGTACATAGATACAGATTTATTTTCGATGCAGGACAAACGTTGGAAAATGTCTGCAGAAAGCATACATGTCATTGAAGTTGCTCTATCCACATCGACATATTCTCAGTCCAACTTTGAAAATAACATTAACTAATGTTTTGGTTTTAAGCCATTTTAATTTTTGTGACCCTGTTTACTCACCATGTCTGGATACTATGGATAGGAGGAGAATAGACGGGTTCAGAAGTCTTGTTTAAGATTTGTGTACGTGTACGGCATAAGAAAGTTTGAACGAATATCGCACAAGTTGAAGGATGCTAAATGGCTGTCGATGAAAAGTAGAAGGAAACTTCACTGCTTGGTGATGTTTTATAGGATTATAGTAAGTGGTTCGCCAGCATATCTATCGGATTAAATTCAGTAACTGACTGATGTACATAACTTGAACTTTAGATTCAAGGGACTTATTTCACCACCGTTGTACAGAACAGCTATCTTTAGACGTGGATTTACCTACAACGTGTATGCACTATACAACGGAATACCCACTGAATTGAAGCGTGAGGTCCCCCAATAGATGATGGCTTGATGGTGTGGAAGATCTTAAATTACTGAAAATTAATCGACAAAGAACCATTGAGTTAGATCAAGTTAGATTGAGGAAGCTTGGAGAGAAAGGCCGAATCTGAAACAGGCTTTAAGTTGGACAAGGTGGAGAAAACCGATATACTACCTACAAGCTATCGCATAATGTATCACCTACCTTATGAATACAAAATACTCGTATGGATAATTCGCATTATTGATATTTCTGCTTCCACAAATTTTGGAGATTCCAAACTTTTGCTTTGTTCCGACTCGAAAACAGCTGCAGTTATCAAATTGTTGCTTATTTGGCCTGACGGGGTAGTCCAAAATGATAGGAGACACCAGACAAACCTCAAAAATCGAGGTAAAAATTTGAAAACCACTCCTGCTCTTCAATGTTGGGGTTCAGTTCAGTGCAATAACCTATAATGTTCGGGATGAACGAAACGAAATTTTTTAACAATCGGTGACTAGTTCAATAAAATGTTCCTAGAAAAATCATCCTGTGGCTAGGTGAGATATAATAACGAATAACCAGTATCAATCAGTACCAACTACTAATTTTTTATCTCTTAGTTGTAGAACACCAATGAAATCGTCCTTATTAAACTGATTGTATGATTGAGCATTGCAACAGTTATTTTTTTTACACACTGTCAATACCCTCTATTTTTTCAAACATCGACTAACTATGTCTATTTATTAAAACATATGCTCGGAAGAAGTTCGAAAGGAGGAATGCATAGTGTTGGAAATTATTCTAACCGCTGACGGATAGCCAACTGATTCATTCTCTTGCTGCTAACCGTAACGCAAACTGCTGTTGGAGTGTTTAATTTGTAAAATTCATTGTTTTGTTCACAGTTAGTGGTTCGTGATTTGTTTATTACAATTTGTTCATATTTAGTGTGTGTTTTCTTTGAAACTTATAACATCAGAAGCGGGATTGGATCCATCGTTCACCACATTATCTGTGAGTATTAAAACTAGTAGAACCTTTACAAGATATATTTTGCTTTGAGAAATGATTATTCTTCATGATGATGTGGAACTTTATCAGTCGAAATATACCACATCTCCATTTCTTTTGGACGCTCTTTCTAAATAACGTTAGCATTATTTGACGTGTTTATTTATTTGTTGAGTTACTTTCCATAAATATTTTCTCAATGCAGTTTTGTCAACCTTCTAACATATTTCTGTCTTGGCCTTCGAAAGAATATTTCCGTTATTCTTGTTCCATCTGGGAATGAAAGAGTGACTCACTGGATTCGAGTGATTCATTGGATTTAAGTGATTCACTGGACTTATATAATTCAATTATTTGACTTTCTACCGAGGGATAATCATTTTTCATTCTATTGCACGAACCAAAGTGAAATCAAAAGGTGTTACGGAAATGCCAATACACTTTAGGTAAAAATTTGTTTTTACTGATTCACATAACTGCTCAAATTGACAGTCTATTCAGAATTTGCATGAGGCAGGGTTATGTTGCAACTAATTCTTACATGTGCAACTAATTTTTTTTTGGTAATCTATACCGAGGAACGTGTCGACAGTAACATCAGGCGCAGGCCTCCTAGATGCTTTAAATGCGGACGAGAGGGCCACATTCAGGTGAATTGTCTGGAAACCGAGGAATCCGAGCAAACGTTATTGGCGTGTGAACCATGCTAATATTTCTTGAATTTTTTGGAAGCTTGCACGCGTTGCATTTGTTTTGAAGTGTTGAAAGCTTGTACGCTTTGCATTTGTTTTTGAAGTGTTGAAAGCTTGTACGCTTTGCATTTGTTTTGAAGTATTGGAAGCTTGTACGCTTTGCATTTGTTTTGAAGTGTTGAAAGCTTGTACGCTTTGCATTTGGATTGAAGTATTGAAAGCTTGTACGCTTTGCATTTGGATTGAAGTGTTGAAAGCTTGTACGCTTTGCATTTGTGTTTGAATTGTTGAAAGCTTGTACGCTTTGCATTTGTTTTGAAGTGTTGAAAGCTTGTACGCTTTGCATTTGTTTTTGAAGTGTTGAAAGCTTGTATGCTTTGCATTTGTTTTGAAGTGTTGAAAGCTTTTCGCTTTGCATTTGTTTCTGAAGTGTTGAAAGCTTGTACGCTCTGCATTTGTTTTGAAGTGTTGAAAGCTTGTACGCTTTGCATTTGTTTTTGATGTGTTAAAAGCTTGTACGCTTTACACCTGGATGTTGAAAGCCTGTTCGCTTTGCATTTGTTTTTGAAATGTTGAAAGCTTGTACGATTTACACTTGCATATTGAAATGTCGAAAGCCTGTACGCTTCGCATTTGTTTCGAAGTGTTGAAAGCTTGTATGCTTCACACTTGCATGATAAAATGTTGAAAGTGTGTACGCCATCCATTTTATTTTGAAAAATTCAAGATTGTACGTTTTGCACATGAATATAAAGATGTTGAAGGTTTATGAAACTCAACTGCCGAAAATGTTTGCTCTGTATTTGATTACTCCAATATCAATAGCTGTTATGCATTCCATCACGTAGAAGTCCTCAGAGATACATGGACGACTATTTGAAAAAAAATAACAAGGGACGAAGACGTATTGCGAGCAAGTCCATCAAATTCAGAACCAAATGACAGTTCTACCTAAAGGCGTCGAGAGCGACGTTTGTGTCAGGATTGGCCGTGTTGGAAATTATTCTAACTGGAGCCGGGATATTAGATATTGCCACATCTCAACTGCTGACGGATAGCCAACTGATTCATTCTCTTGCTGCTAACCGTAACGCAAACTGCTGTTGGAGTATTTAATTTGTAAAATTCATTGTTTTGTTCACAGTTAGTGGTTCGTGATTTGTTTATTATAGTTTTTTCATATTTAGTGTGTGTTTTCTTTGAAACTTATAACAATAGCTTAAACCTAAAATCTGATTATACATGGGAATCCATATTTCATATTACGATAGAATTCATAGAAAATATGTATTATAAAGAATTGTATGTTTGAAGTTTAAACCATTCTGTATAACAAATAAACTTGAGTTAGGAACAAACTTGCAGAATGAGATCAGAATCTCAAAGAAAAGTATGGAGAAGTGAAAAAATAAAAGAATATCTACATTCTTATGGAATGGCAAACTTGTAGACTCCAACGAAGTAAACGATTGCATGCAGGTATGACGTGATCATAAAAGTGAACAGACACCCATTTAGGTACCTAATACTTCTCAAGTACTTACTTGCACTACTCTACCAATTTTAACCATGTTACACAAAATTTTCCATTAAAAAGCCTTGTACACAGCACTTATTTACTCAAATAACACCGGCCAAAATCTACTAAATTCTGTTAAAACTTTAAATGGCTATTCTGGACCCATACTGGCCTAACTGGGCTGGGGAAGTATATTTCAAGGAACTTCCATTAACAGAACATAAATTCGTATGGCTCATGTCGGTCACGAGGTGAGAATTGTTTACCTTGTTGACTTGATGATATTTAAGGACGAACAGATTGATCTTTTGCTAACAGATTTGATAAAAATGAAAATCGTATTTCGATAAAAAAGTATTATAATTTACAAATATATAATACAATTTCTCAACATGAAAAGTGAACTAGATTGAAATACTGGCTTAGATTAAGATTCATAAAGAAATGGTGGCTGATTGAACTACCTATTGAATCCAAAAACTAAGAGAACTTATCATATAACATCGCTCTTAGATTAAGACATCCAGGACCAACATTTGTTTATTTCATTCAATTCCTTGCGGCAATGAATTTGGCGATATTCTCAAACCGGTTCACTGTGTATAGTCTTATTTCCAGTATAATATAGAGCAATAGTTCCCAACGTGGGGCGTACGCTTCACAGAGGGGCATTTTGACTGCTCAGGGGGGCAATTAGATTGTTCGGTGGCAATGAAAAAAATTCGACTTTTTCAGAATATAAATCTAACCATATGATAGTTCTTAGTCGACTCCCAGGCGAAAAAATTTTTTTTGTGAGGAACTTTCAAGTTTACAGATGTTTTTTGTTCCTGCATATACTTTTCTATTGTATCTCCTTGGGTATCAATTAAAGAGTGAGACAATCAGCAAAATTAGGAAAGAATCTAATATGCATCTTGTGGACGGCGCTTCATACGACTCTAGTTAGTTTCCGTCAGCTGTAAACCAATCTCGATGCTAGAAACAAAGATGTAGAAATACAACTTATCGAAAAATTAAAAACAAGACATCATTAAAAGGCAGTACTGACTTTAACGATATATATATATATATATATATATATATATATATATATATATATATATATATATATATATATATATATATATATATATATATATATATATATATATATATTTATTTCAATTGTTGTTGCCTGTGAACTATTTTTAACTTTTTGATAATTATTAGCAATAACAGGCTTGGTGAATCTCAAAAAACTCGATTTTATTAAAAAAAAAGTTGACGTTACGCCACGACATTCGTGGTTTTATCAAAACTTTTTGATAAAACCACGAATGTCGAGGCGAAACATCAACTTTTTAATAAAATCGAGTTTTTTGAGATTCACCAAGTCTGTTATTGCTAATAATTATCAAAAAGTTATATATATATATATATATATATATATATATATATATATATATATATATATATATATATATATATATATATATATAGGGTGTCTCATTTAAAAGTGTCCACCCTCAATAACTCAACAACGAATCAGAATTTGTGAAAACACTCAGACAAGTCCATTTTTGATGACAGGGGAACATTATCTGGGATACAAAGCTTGTTTCTACTAGCAATCCCCTGGAGAGAGTTGCAACCCCATCAGGAATTTGAATAGGGAAAGTGGGTAGTTTTATAGCACAAATGTATCTAGGATTCAAATTTGTATGAACCTGCAGTTTGTGTTCTATAAAGTGAATATTCCCAAAGTTACAGGGTGTTTTTTTATGGAATTATGGTACCGATAGAACTAAAAGAAACAGAGATGTTCCAATTGATCGTATTTCAATTTCTATTGAAAGAAAAATATTTTCAACAATCAGTGTTAGTAAAAATTTACCGTAAATGATTAAAGTGCTCGCCATTAGATTGCATACAGCGATACTATCGTTCTTCAAAATTATTTCGTACATGCTGTGGCATTTCAGGAATAATGTTACGACATTCTGCCACAGTTTGTGCTCCAAGGTCGTCTAAATCTGCAACTCTGGTTTTATAAACTTGTGATTTCAAGTGGCCCCAGAGAAGAAAATCTAGCGGTGTTAGATCCGGCGATCGCGCAGGCCACTCCACTGGGCACCTTCGGCCTTTCCAACGTCCAGGAAACCTACCATTCAGGTACTGTCTCACCTGAGCTGCAAAGTGCGGCGGAGCTCCGTTCTGCTGAAAGCGTAACTCCTCTTCTAAAAGGTTTTCATCTGCCTCCAAAGCTTCGGTGATTAGAAGATCAATCACGTTTTCGAGCAATTCCAGATACATATCGCCCAGTGGGATTTCCAGGAATTAACACAGGACCAATCGAGTGATTTGCCAAAATATCCATCCACACGTTGAGTTTTTGTGGGTGTTGAGAATGTTGCTCCCTAAAGAGGTGAGGATTTTCATCGGACCAAAACTTACAGTTATGTTTGTTGAAGTTTTCGTTAATCAAAAAAGTGCATTCATCCGAAAAGCACACGTTGTACAAAAACACAGGATTTGCAATAATTTCTTGCGAAATTATTTGGCAAAATTCCATTGTCCGATCAACATCATCGTTCAGTTCATGAACGAAGTCATTTTATAAGGATGGAACTTAGCCAGCTTCAATATTCTGTGGACACTTGCCCTTGAATATCCAGTTTCCTGTGACAACTTTCTAACACTTCCACATTGTTCCCGTTCAGCCATTAGTTGACCAATTACGGCGACTTGATCATTTTCACCCGTAACCGTACGAGTGCGATTATGTTATTGTTTGCAACTGATCCTGTTACCTGAAATTTATGTACCAACTGAATGATAAATGTATGATAAACATTTTTATCATGATGTCGTTCATTAAAAATCCTCGCAGTAGCCCTAGCACAGTCATTGTTCTGGAAATACATTTTCAACATTTCCTTTCTCTCCTCCAACGTGTAAACCATTTTGTAATTTTTATTAAGAACTGATAAAACGCACCTCTAATAATTCTGCAAAACAGAAACTGAAACGAAATTTTTTTGAAAACAATACTCTCTTTGCATATGGCCTGGCAGTGCAGATTCTGATAAGCATGAAGAGAAAAAAGGCATTCAACACTTCTTAACCACCTTATCGCTGCATGCAATGTAAAGGTGAGAATTTGTAGTAAATTTTTACTAATAGTGTTTGTTAAAAATATTTTTCTTTCAATAGAAATTATACGATCAATTACAACATCTCTGTTTCATTTATTTTGTCGGTACCATAATTCCATAAAAAACACCCTGTAACTTTGTGAATACTCCCTTTATAAGAACACAAACATTTGTGCTACAAAACTACCCACTTTCCCTATTCAAATTCCTGATGTTCCTACTAGCAACCCTCTCCAGGGGGTTGCTAGTAGAAACAAGCTTTGTATCCCAGATCATGTCCCCCTGTCATTAAAAATCGACCTGTCTGAGTGTTTTCACAAATTCTGATTCGTTGTTGAGTTATTGAGGGTGGACACTTTTAAATGAGACATCCTGTATATATATATATATATATATATATATATATATATATATATATATATATATATATATATATATATATATAAATATAAATATAATATAGCTACTTAGATACTAATAAAATACTATAAAATACCGATGAAAAATATAACGTCCTGTGCTGCTGATGTTGTTCCTAATATGATGGGGAAAAAAGGGTTACTTAAAATTGATAAAGGATGAAAATCCAGAAATGCTTCTTGTGCGTTGTGTTATTCACAGGGAAAACTTGGTAGATAAAAACCTCTGTTCTAAATAAAGTACTGAATTTAGTTATAAAATATATCAATTCGATTAAAGCAAGTGCCAAACAATTTCATTTATTTTTGTACTTGAATGCCTGAATATATTATGTTTACTTGAAATATTGTTATCAATAAATAACTTCCTTGTGATTTCTTCCTGCAGTTCATCATTTAAGCTACTCAGTAAATAGTTACAAATGTTCAATATTAAAAACTACACATTTTTAATAATAGAAATTATGCATACGTACCATGTAGGACATTTTTAATTTTTAGAAGCTTTGGTGGGGTTATGAAAATATTGGGAAGCACTGATATAGAGTAAATTTGGATTATTTTCTGATATGTTACTATCGTCCATTATTCATGCAATAGATCTGTTCAAGAACGAAAATGTTCACTATGACAATATATGATGGCGCCATCATAAAATGGTGATATATATCACTATAGTAAAACACTGCTCTCTCACCTCATAGTTTCATGATACAGTTTACGAAATCAAAGTGTTTCAATATATTTTATTTCGATAAGACGGTAATTAATGACAACCTATAAAAAAACCGCTTTGTTTTATCGTATAATTTATGACTCCATGCGGTCGTTCCCCGAAACAACCCCGTAGACAATAAAAAATCAACATACTACATTCGCTTAATTACAGATTTGTCCCCATCATTAGACCTTTATACACATTGTCAAGTGGGTGTACTCCGTGGAGCACTCGAACCATTGTGATGTCTTCGCCGATCACTACAACTTTTTTTCGTCCAACAAGAAGTGCTGGGGCGTCAAAAATGGGTTTGGTCAGGCGAAGGTAGTAGTAGGGCCTAAAATCTCCGTCGCAGAAGTCGCGCTTGTACGCAAAGAACGGTACCGTGTGTGAGGTTGTGAAAACTCAAGTTGTCTAGTGGCTAGTGTCTTAGTCAATGCACAGCATCCATAGGAGATCCGTGCGCTCTTGTACTAGCCGATCTTGATTCCACGCTACGTCCGTCAAATGGTTACGGGTATCAACGGCATGACGCGAAAATGTCGAAAGTTTTCGGAAATTTCAATAGCTATCTGCTTCTCTGTATGTTGTTCTCAAGTTTCCATCCATCACTCTCGAGAACAAATCAAACTTTATCAAAATGTAAATCCGATGAAGAAATTATAAAATCCGATGAACTATTGAAGTATCTTTTCCAGGCCGACTTTATTTTCACTGGTAGAGTTACAAGTACTGTGCATTCTTTGAATGGAAGCCTAGTGTTCGATGTTTTAGTTCAGAGATGTTTTAAAAATTCGGAAAACTTACGCAACAATGCACAAGTGAGGGTGGTTAAGATTTTGAGGAAGGGCGAGGGAGTAAATTGTCGACAGGTTGTGCGAAAAAAATTTACAGCTATTTTTGTTGGAGTGGTCGACAGGAACTATGTAGGTGATGTGGAACTTTTACTCAGTCCTGTACCAGTTACTTTGGGTAACTTAGATCGAGTCAGTTTGGCAACCAAAGGTGAGTTCAATATTAGCGTAATTTAAGTAGGTATAATGTAATGTTACAGCTGTCAGTTTCAGTGAAATGGAATTTTAATATTAATTTTAACATGATAATGCTAAAATTATTCATTGGGGTGGTTATTTATTCCTTCATATTCATGAGTTATTGAAAAAAAATGAAAAAAAGATCTATTTTTAAAAAATGTGATTCTTTCAAAAATAAATGTTTTTCGTTTTGTTTTAAATCGTTTGACTCATTTTCATTATATTGATATTCAAAATAAACCAGGGCTCTACGTTTTACGAATACATTGAATTATGAAAATCGTTAACATATTTTGAGTATAAACCCATTGTCAAGAAAGTCTTGAAAGTCGGTTTATTGCCCGAAATATGTTTACGATTCGATATATTTCTGAAACGTTAAGTCAAGAGTCCATTTTAAATATAGAAATGAATCATGTTTCTCCAAGTGATGAGTGAAAATTCAGAGTCAAGTCGTTGTAATCATGCTCGATTTGAATTTTATTGAAATGGTTAAACTGATTTTTAATTCTTATTATTCATCTACCATAACTCTTATTCGTATTTTCCTTTACTAAAATAACAAGATATGAAAGAATAATAAGAAAACATTCCGACAAGAACATGCTATGTCTAACCTATTAGAATACGTTGGCGTAATAGCTACCCAAAGGGAATACATATATTTTAAGATAGCGACACATAAAATCTCTCACAATATGATGTCCATTTTTATAATTCAAATTTTGCATAGGATAAATAAATCATAAGAGTATCTATAGTCAAGGCATAAGTGACGACGAGGATATTAAAATCAGGCCCTCTCGTCCGAGAATTATCAGTACCAGCATTGATAATCGTTGAGTACCTGCGCAGTGCTTATAACGAATTGAAGGTGGAATCCCGTAGAAAATTGGATTCATGTCGTATTAATTAATTTATATTTTAATATAAAAGTGATATGCTTATAGTAATCGACAGATATTCTTCCACGGGATAGTTACTGATATATATAAATATATATATATATATATATATATATATATATATATATATATATATATATATATATATATATATAAATATATATATATATATATATATATATATATATATATATATATATATATATATATATATATATATATATATATATATATATATATATATATATATATATAGATATTCTTCCACGGGATAGTTACTGATATATATATATATATATATATATATATATATATATATATATATATATATATATATATATATATATATATATATATATATATATATATATATATATATATATACATATGTATATATATATATATATATATATATATATATATATATATATATATATATATATTATTTATTCGAATTGTTGTTGCCTGTGAACTATTTCTAATCTCTTGATAATTATTAGCAATAACAGGCTTGTTGAATCTTAAAAAACTCGATTTTATTGAAAAGTTCAATAAAATCGAGTTTTTTAAGATTCAACAAGCCTGTTATTGCTAATAATTATCAAAAGATTATATATATTATATATATACATATATATATATATATATATATATATATATATATATATATATATATATATGTATATATATATATATATATATATATATATATATATATATATTTATATATTTATATATATATATATATATATATATATATATATATATATATATATATATATCAATATGTTGTTATTTGTATCTTGTAGTTGATATTAAATCACTAACTTAATAAATTACTCATTTTTTTACTGTTTCCATGCACTTCAGTTGGAGCAGCTGTAACAGATTGCCCATCTGAATATATCGTGATTTGCTAACTAGAACCTAAATTATTTACTAAAATTTGAGGAAAGTCACTGAAAATATTTATACTACAGCCATTTTGACTACCAGTGAATTCTCCTTGGATTCAGTTAGACAGTAGTCCAAATGTGTGAAATACCATTTTTCGATCCTGGAATCGAATATTTAGTTCGAAGAAATATTCGATTCCGATATATATATATATCTATATATCTATATATCTATATATATATATATATATATATATATATATATATATATATGTATATATATATATATATATATATATATATATATATATATATATCTATATATATATATATATATATATATATATATATATATATATATATATATATATATATATATATATATCTATATATCTATATATCTATATATATATATATATATATATATATATATATTTATATATATATATTCATATATATATATATATATATATATATATATATATATATATATATATATCTATTTGAGTTCAGAATTTGCTTCCATCATTTCGGTCTACTAGAGGGTATATATTATGTTATCTCATATTTTCTGAGAATGCTTCCTCACTTAAAAAAATGTCTAACACTTTAGGCGTCCATTTTACACGCAATAATTTTTTGTGTAATATCCAAAGCTTCCTGCTCACCATATTTTCATTAAAGAATGAAAGGTTGTTTTCAAACGCCGTCGCCGTAACAAAAGAGTGGCGGTAGGTACGATAGGTGGGGTGGGGGGCGAACGAAAATTTGCCGGCTTGGCAAGAAGTGTTGTGGAAAAGATTTACTGGCATTTTGTAGGAAAAATTCCGGAAAATCTCTTGGCGGACATTGAGCTTTTAATTAGGCTGGCCTGGAAAGTCCCTAATCTTGACAAGGTTAGCCGAACTCCCCATAAATTTTATGGAACGGCATAATTCTGCGTCATTTCAACAGTCTAGCGGTACAACATCTTGTACACGTCGAATAACTAAGATTGCTAAATAACTTTAATGGTCATTTTTCGATTCCCTTGATGTTTTAATAAATCGTATAATGCGTTTTATCACAAAGTAGCTTAATCTGATGTAAATCAAAGGAAAACAAGATTTTGTTCAATATAAAATACTAAATGTATTTTCGACCTTCGAGGGGTTGTATGCCTTGTCAGCCAAAGGCATCCTTTTCCCTGAAAAGGAAAAGTGTGTAGAAGAAGAGTGTTGAGAACAGGGTCAGTAGGGTTCAGTGTCACTATCGAAATAACGAGCGTAGGCATGGTTTCGTTTCGATCCGCGCAGCGCATCGCGAGAATTGAGCGTTCAGAGTTGACGTTCTGCCGATTCATAAGAAAAATGTTTAAAAGCGAGGTCAGATTCACGTGAGCTACTAAATAGGCGACTGGACGCGATACGGGCGATTGCGTTCTCCCTGCTGAAGCCGTGCGTGTTGTAGAATTAGAAACGCCTTTTCGCAAACAGTGTACTATAGGCGAAACACGAATCGAAGTTCGTGAGTGGATCTATATTTTTTGAGCCGCGCGTGCGCATATTATACCGGTACTTCTCTGTGGTCCGAGACTTTCCATATCAGTGGCAGATTAAGAGCATCATTCCGTTTATTGAAGATGGACCATTGTTCGATTTCTATCGATTCCATAATGAGTCTTTTCTCTAGTTGTTCCATTGACGTCAGTTGTTTAGAGTTTTACAAGTCTATTTTGTGATTATATTTTTCAACGTATTCAACTGTACGAAGTACCTACAGTTGAATACGTTGAAAGTTGAAACAGAGTACGGAGTGCGCTGTTTTTTACTCACTGCATTTTAGTGTTTTTCTATTCTGCATAATTTGTTGGTCTCTTTATACATTTTATTACAATCCTTGCACGATATGGAGAAATACCTTTTATTTTCCGAAGGAATTATGCAATTGGGATTGCCCAAGATATTTCAAATTATTTTTGTAGGCTTAAAGATGGGCTCAATATCCCGCTTTTTTGATAGTTCTATTTGCCTTTTCGTGTACCTATTCATTCTGTTGAAATACTTTCTCAAGGATGTTTAATTCTACGGGTTGATTTTCCATGTCTGCATGCCGCTTGGATCTTATAGTTAATGTTTTGAGTACACCGTTTATTTGTTCTGGATGGTAATGTGAAGTTGCGTGCAAATATCTATTTGTATGGTTTCCTATGTACCTCGTGGACGAGTGTACTATTTGGTTTGTTGTACGAGGGTACGTCAAAAAATGGTAGTTTAAGTTCTTCTTCTTTCTCGATCGTGAACTTCATGATGCGGTCAAGATGGTTTATATATCTAATGCGGGCTACACACGGACGTCGATGAATTAATACATCGACGTGCATCCAAAAACCTGATTGCATACACACATACGTACAAAACTACAGTTTTGTCTTGATACATCAACGTGCATCCAAGAATGTACAATCAATATAACGTTAACTCGCATCCACACGTTCACACCTGTACGTGTTCGTTGCAATGCGCATCCAAAGATTCAAGCGATTCAGAAAACATCAACGCGGCGTTCATCCGGTTTGTGCATTCAAAAACGTTGGTATTTTTGCATCCACACTAAAGGCCCCTACATACGGACGTTGATGTCTTAACACATCAACGTACATCCAAGAACGTGCAACCAATAACGTTAATGTGGATGTAAAAATACCAACGTTTTTGAATGCACACTCCGGATGAACGCCGCGTTGATGTTTTCTGAATCGCTTGAACTTTTGAATGCGCATTCAAATGAACACGTGCATCTCTCTCATTCATGTGGAGGCCATTCACCGATGTTTGTGTATTCTTAAAGCAGTGGTGTCGGTTAATCTTTATTTTTATTTCTATTTTTTTTTTCAAAAGCATAAGTACACGCCACTGTCACAAGAGCTAAACATTCTTCTTCGAACAAAACTATGGTTTTGTTCGAACGTGTGTACGCAATATGCTTGCACGTTTTTGGTTGCACGTTGATGTATTAACACATCAAAGTCCGTGTGTAGCCCGCTTTTGTGGATGTAGAAAACGCACGTTTTTGAATGCACAACCCGGTTTTCAGGAATCGCTTGAATTTTTGGATGCGCATTCCAACAAATGCATTCAAGTCTCTACGTGTGGATGCAAATTACCGTGGAGTGTACGTTTTTAAAGCAGTAGCGGCGGTTAAGTTTATGAAATAATTTTCTACTGCAATAGGCATTTAAAATAATAAGTTAAATATTTCATGAATTTGTATAATATTTACTGAAAATGTTTGCAGATAGTTTCATCATTATGTCTGACTGCAGAAAAATGTCCCGGGAATTTCTACGGGAATTTGTGGAGTTGTACAGGGACCTACCCTTTCAAAAGTTTTGAGAAAGCCACGACTGTCGTGGCTAAACGTTGACTTTTTAATAAAATCGAGGTTTTTGAGATTCACCAAGCCTGTTATTGCTAATAATTATCAAAAAGTTAAAAATAGTTCACAGGCAACTACAATTCAAATAAATAAATATATATATATATATATATATATATAATATATATATATATTTATATATATATATATAAATATATATATATATATATATATATATATATATATATATATATATATATATATATATATATATATATATATAT
>JARQZK010000746.1:855000-880000 GCA_030704885.1 Cynegetis impunctata
CTGCTTCATCTTTGGGAATAGGAAGAAGTCGCAGGGAGCGAGGTCGGGGCTGTAGGGAGGTGCGGCAACGTTGCGATGCTTTTTTTGGCTAAAAACTCGCGAATTCGTATCGACGAATGTGCAGGTGCATTGTCATGATGCAAGAGCCAACCATTCTCCGCGAGTTCGGGCCTCACGCGGAAAATACGGGCCCTCAGCCGCTCAAGGACACCTTGGTAGTACAGTCCGGTCACTGTTTGTCCCTCTGGAACGTATTCCCGATGAATTACGCCTTTGATATCAAAGAAAATGACGAGCATGGACTTCATTGTCGATTTGGACATCCTGGCTTTCTTCGGGCGCTCCCCCCCGCGTTCCACCCACTGCTGACTCTGTCTACGCGTTTCGGGATCGTACTCGAATATCCAAGATTCATCTCCGGTTACCACAGTACTCATCCAGTCCCTCCCATCTGTCTCAATTTTCTCTAAAAGGTCACTGCAGATGGACATTCGAAGGTGTTTTGGTCCAACGTGAGCATTTTCGGCACCATCTTTGCACAAATCTTTCTCATGTCTAGCTCCTCGTGTAAAATCTGCCTAATGGTTTCCTTATTGATGTTTAACTTGTAGGACAACTCTCGGAGTGTTAACCGACGGGTCTGATGTTACCAACGTGCGGATACGATCGACATTGTGGGGTACGAGAGATGACGGCTGCGCCCGGCCTCGGATCGTCCTCTATCGAAACACGTCCCTCCCTGAACCGCTTTGCCCACTCGAACACGGCAGTTTTCGACAGAGAATCATCTCCATACACGTCTTTAAGTTTACGAAAGATTTCCGCGGAGGTTTCGTTTGTTTTAACCAAAAATTCGATAACCGCCCGTTGCCTCTTAATTAGGTCACTCATTTTCGCGACGTATAGAAAAAACCTTGCTTTACAAAAACACGCGGGAAACACAAACTAAACGTGATACCGCGTTCAAAATTTAACTGGTACTACTGAAGAGTCCCCTCTTTCGAACGAGACCAGAACGCGCCGGCTGGTGTGTTTAGTTCGGGAGATATCGGCCGATTCCGGGTTTCAAATTGCCATACCTCGTATTTCATTAAATGTACTTTAAATAGTTGATGGAATCCGTCGTTACTACGTGATAATTTAACATGATGAACAAAAACTAAATTTGAATTTACTACGTTTATTATTACAAAAATACTTTGAAAAATATAACACTGCGATTGCAATTTTGGTCACTAGACCATCATCGGACAGATTGAGTTAAGAACTGAATACATAATTATAGATTTGCGCTTACGGGTGGAAAAGAATTATTGCAGGTACCTAAATAGACAAGAGGTACACATTTCAAGAAGGGCTAATCGAAGTAGATTTCCCAAATTGGTACAATAAAATGTTCTTGGAAAAATACACTAAAATATAGGAGAATATATCAAGTCCATCTGGTCGTTCAGCAAGATATCTTTTGCATTATGATTGAGTTAAAAAAATTTCTAATGATTCTTAGTAAGTTTGGATCCTTTCGGTAATTTATGCGTAATTTGAAAATTATCTATTTGTGGAAATGGGTGGTGGTTTTCACGGTAATGATTTGAAAACGTTGAGTCCGTTTTATTTTTCAAAAAAGATTGTTGGTGTTCTTTAAATCTTGTCTTGAACGATCGACCAGTCTGACCTATATACACTCCTTTACATACAGGAAAGTTCAGGAGTTTATAGGTTGATTTGTCCTGTATGTAAAGGAGTGTATATAGGTCACACTGGTCGATCGTTCAAGACAAGATTCAAAGAACTCCAACAATCGTTTTTGAAAAATAAAACGGATTCAACGTTTTCAAATCATTGCCGTGAAAACCACCACCCATTTCTACGAATAGATAACTTTCAAATTATGCACAAATAACCGAAATTAACCAAACTTCCTTACTAAGAATCATTAGAAATTTTTAAACTCAATCATGATGCAGAAGATATCTTGCTGAACGACCATATTGACTTGATATATTCTCCTATATTTAGTGTATTCAAACAATAACGATTTTTCTAAGAACATTTTATTGTACCAATTTGGGAAATCCACTTCTATTAGCCCTTCTTGAAATGTGTCCCTCTTGTCTATTTAGGTACCTGCAATAATTTTTTCCCACCCGTAAGCGCAAATCAATAATTATGTATTATTTTCTTAACTCAATCTGCCCGATGATGGTCTAGTGACCGAAATTGCAATCGCAAAGTTATATTTTTCAAAGTATTTTTGTGATAATAAACGTAGTAAATTCAAATTTAGTTTTTATTCAAATGTACTTTATATGTACGTTAAGTTTTGTGTTCCATAATATATTCTCGCTTTTTATACTCTCCACAATTTTTTCTTCCTAATATACCTAAAATTCACTCTGTTCCATTGGGCCATTGTAATCTCATCAGTATTTCATCTCATTTACGTCTTCAAGGTCTGACTCCATTATATAAACTTCCAATGATATAATTTTAGTAGAAGTATCTTTTTAAGAGATTCACATAAAAGTTTTTGAAAAATTTTTGTTTTTCATAGAGGTAAATTGATGTCATGTATTTCAGTATCTTCACCTCTCAACAAGTATTAAAATTCTACTTCTGAGCATATGAAATACTGCATATTATCAAAATCAACAGTGCTCAGATCAGGACTTACTGGCTGCCGTTATGTGAGTGTTAGTCGCTATTGGTCTGTTTGTAGTATTTCTATCTAAATCAGTGATCGAAATTCCAACGTAATTTATGCAATTTTCAAGCAGTATGAACGTAAACAATGATTATGTAAAACGGCGAACGCGAAAAAAATTTTCAAAAATTTATTTTGATATATTTGTAACATTTATTATATATGCAAGTTTTCTGCAATCCTTCTCTATAAAAACTTCAACTAAGCCAAATCTCACATTCCTCCGAGCGCGCATATGTGCATAAAAAGGAGTACACAATTTTCACTTCACGTATATATATATATATATATATATATATATATATATATATATATATATATATATTATATATATATATATATATAATATATTACATATATATATATATATATATATATATATATATATATATATATATATATATATATATATATATATATATATATATATATTTATATATATATGTAATAATAATAATAATAATCATAATATTTATTAATCTCAACAATTATTCACATTACAGATATAACAACATTGCACTGAATAAAATAGAGACAAGTCAAAATGAAAATAAACTCACTTTTTACAAAATGCAATAAATTCATTTATTGAATAAGGTTCGCCGTCCAAAATGAAACTATAAATGCGATTTCTGAACAACCTAAAATCTTCAATACCTTGTAAATGCTTAGGAAGCAAATTAAATGAACGCATGGCCATATACAGAGGTACGCTTCCAAATCTAGTTGTACCATGGATTGGAAAGAGGAAGGGATGAACTTGCCTAGTATTATTTTCATTGATATATGGTGAAAAATAATTTTTCTGCAACTTGAGGAAGACTAAAAGACGATAAATGAATAGACCAAACACTGTTTGTATTCTGTTGGATCTAAAAACTCCGCGGCAGGATTCTCGAAAGCTCAAGCCGCACATTATTCTCAATACCCTTTTTTGAATGAGAAAAATTTCGTCAGCACTAGACGAACTGCCCCAAAAGATAATTCCATATGCTAGTACAGATTGGAAACTGGCGAAGTAGAGAGTTCTCATAACTGCAGCTTCCACCTTGCTTCTGATCATGATAAACATATAAGCAGCAGAGTTCAGAGTCTTTCTCAACTTAGCCGCATGATGATCCCACCGTAGATGTTTGTCCAGAGTAACACCCAAGAAATTAACTGACTCCTCCAAGGTGACAGTACTGCTACCAAGGCACAGAGAGGCAGGATAGCCTTCCTCAGACTTTCCGCCGCGAAAGAAGATACCTTGAGTCTTGCTATGATTCAGAATTAGACCATTATCGTTACACCACTTATCTACAGCCAAAACCACATCTCTACCCGCCTGGATACAGGATGCGATATTTCTTGATATAACCAAGAAATTGCTGTCATCAGCATAAAGAATTGACTTACAATTATCTGACGGCTTTATGTAGCAAAGAGAGTTTACAATGACAATAAAAAGGAAAGAGCCCAGCACACTTCCCTGAGGAACGCCTCTAGTGAGATGTCGCTCCTCAGTGGAGTGATCTGTACCATCTAAAGTGAGAACAACTCTCTGACGACGATTGCTCAGGTAGCTCTCGACAAACCTCAAGGAGATATCTCCAATGCCATACAGCTCAAGCCTAGATAGTAAGGCCCTATGCCCAAGAGAGTCAAAAGCCTTTGTCAAGTCGAACAGCAAAGCCAATGGAACCTCGCCATCCTCAAGCGCCACAAGAACAGCATTTACCAACGTAATATATACATATATTGTAAGAGGTAAGGCATAATGATGGGTTTTCGTCCTTATTCAAAATAGTTTATCTCAATTAAATTATAAATATTTTTTCGAAGCTTTGAATAAACAGAAAAACGAGAAATTACACAGAACCTGCAAAACATGTGAAATTTGGGGGTGATATGTTATAATATGCGAAAAATCTGAAAAATAAAAAATTTTCATCGTAAAGCAAAATTCATTCCTAGAACTCGATTGCAGCGCCACCTTCCGGTCCCAATTGTGAATCAAAACTATCCAGTAACTCACTGAAACAGAAACAAAAAATTTCATCAAAATCGGTCTGGCCGTTTAGGAGCAGTTCATGTATATATATATATATATATATATATATATATATATATATATATATATATATATATATATATATATATATAGGGTGGGCCTCCATAACTTTCCAACCCGAATTTTGAGCTTTGGGATGGAATAACGAAAAAGCGCTCGGACAGGTCAAATTTTGTTGAAAGGGGGACAAATAAGGGTGTTCAAATGAGTTTAATATCACTACCCTCTAGCCGCAACCCCTAACAGCTCTCATTTTTAAATATGGAAAAGGGGTCGAGCAGCACCTTGTTGGAAAGGCAATTCAATATCCTGCATGAGCAAATTTTTGCAATTTCTCGATCACTACGCGTATGCCAAACACATGTTGAAAATGCTGAAACCGAGACAATAACTCGTGGGGTCAATACAACAACTAGGTAACTACAAATCAGCTGTTTCGAGAAAAACGCAAACTAAAATTTTACCAAGATTTTGGAAGATTGTGGAGACTAAACTATAGTTATTTTACTACCATTTCTGGATTATATTTAATTAGAAGTATTTATGTCTCGTTTTGACCACAATTTTGTAAGAATTGACGAAAAACAGTCCTTGAAATTTAATGTATCCTAAAAAAAATCAGTTACCTAGTTTTAGCAATGAAGATATTTTTGATGTTGAGTTAGAAGTACTTACATACCAAATGATCAACGTTGTTTTAAATAAATGATTTTTCATATCCAATTTAGGAAGCCTTCATAGCACAATGTTAGAGTCAAACTAAATAATTCAAACACATTTAGCAAGCAGGGTAGTAAATGAATAGTTTATTTAGTATTTATAAGTTTTTATTGATAATAATGTTAATAATATTTATTATAATGTTATTTAATTAAATTTACAAAGTGAAAAATGAAAATTGAGCAAAAACAAAATAATAATAAAAAATTATAGATTTTCGTTATCTTTCTATGTGTGCTTTTACATTTTGAACAATAGCTGGTGGAGTTTGCTTCTTGATGTGTCTTCCTCTCTTATCTTCTTGGTTAGTATTTTCGGTGGTTCGCTTTTTCATCGCTATGTCTACAACACCTTTTTTTAATTCCCAAGGTATTGAGGAACATTGTCTTGCACACTTTAACTTTTTTTTCCTTGCTGGGAATATAAAATGTGACGGTGAAATTGCGTTTTGAATTATCGGCTGTTAAACGCTTTTTAGTCAATTTCTCAGTGTTGGCATGAATAAAATCCCTCTGCCTGCTATATTCAGCTGATGCATAATAGGCTGAAAAAATCCTATTTCGCTCCTCTTCCGAGATTTTTGCGTTGCATTGGCTCCTGCAGTTTTGGCACGGGGGTTTCATTTGGATAGCAGGAATGACTTTCTTCCGTGAAGAGACATAGGATTCGCCCTTAGCCCTCTTCTTCTTGCTTAAAGTCCTTGCCCATTTGCTTTGACATCTAAGCCGTTTTCGAGGTTTCGCCGTTGACTCTGGAAGCAGCTCCATTCCATCGAGACGTCCACTGCTGTTCTTCACGTTTGGGATCCGATGTGTATGGAGGTAGTCAGTGTCACTTACATGGGTTTCGTCTGTAGACATTTCCTCTGGGCAAAATTCAGAGTGGTCTGATGAGAACAAAGGCTCTTCGTCAACTTCCTCATCCGAATCATAATTTGAGTTGAGAGTGTCGAGTTTCTCACCTGGTCTTCTAGTGTTGGCTTCAGCCGGATGACTGGGCCCAGGGATGGAATTGCTATCGTAGGATGTACCATAAAATTAATTAAATTCCCCATTTCTTCTGGCAGTAACGCTAGTAACGAAAAATATAAAATTAGAATAATTGATTGTTTGATGAATAGTTACTCACAAGTCTGTCCAGTAAGGATATATGCTCTGTGATCTTCAGGTATTGGGTGATGACGAGAGGATGGACTACATGATCTAGCTTCTGATTTCAATCTGCAGTCGTTACCTACATCAATATAAATGAATGTAAATTGTAAAATTATGATATATTTTTCTAATGTAATTTAAAACCGGTACGGCGGCCCTTGCAAGGCTTACATGAGAAATAGATAGATCTTTTAGAAGCATTAGAAAAAAATTTTAAATTCTTGCATGACGAAAACTCGAATGAAATAATGTATAAACCTGAATTGAAGAAAATTAAACTGGAATCGAATCTGATTTGAAATTAAATACAAAATAAAATACTAATACTAATAAGGTACTTCAACCCGGCACCTGCATCACGCATTTTCTGATATAACTATGCGAGCGGTGATCAGATATCAACCAGGTCTCAACTGCAAATCGAAATTTTCTGAGATTTGAGAAGAAAACAAAAGTTAAAATTACAGTATTGAATTGTAAATACATTACAATTAAATTTTAATACGGTGTCCTTGATTGATTTCTATGCTTACCGTGCCGCCGAAGATCACATCAAACGAATCGCCGCCATTAACCCGGTAGAATTCATTAGACGGCATAACCTATCGGCTGCGCTGTTTTCGTCTTTTTCAAATACGTTTGACAAACGTGACAAACCGATGAAGGCACGCTAACCGAACGACTATTCCGATCATTTAAATTTCGGCATTCTATTTCATTGCTCTGTAAGTTCTAGTCTGAAAATCTTTTTAAACACTCTTTGATATTGACAAAATGAGTTAGTATCTACAATTACCTAAGTAAATTATTGAGTCGGTAACGGTTACAATTATACTTACTTATGTTGATGTCGCATAATTGCAATATACGTCTTGCTCTTGAAGGCATCTTGGAGTTTTAGAACAATAAAGCACTAAATATCACACACTGTTTACATCCAACTAGCTCGAAAATGTAGAAAGCCTTACCATAACTTGTAGTGCTATAACTAGACATGTTGAGTTGCCTAATTGTTGCTTCAATCTTGCAGTTCTGCTAATAGTAACAACTAGATAAGTGAACTTATCTAGTTGTAGATCGAACATTTTTTCTGATCATCAACTTATATAGTTTTGAAAACTCTAGATAACTCCTGTAAAATGTCTACAACAGATACCTAGTTGTAGTATGGTGTGGACCTCACCTAATGGGATTTATCTGTGCACTTACCCAGATTTCGCCAAATTTGTAGTTACCTAGTTGTAGTACTCACCCCACGAACTGAAAACGTGAAAACAATAATATTCACAAAGTAAATCGTGCGCTTTCGTTTAAATTGAAATAATTGCTGTTAGGGTAGCAGCGAGAGGGGTAGTGATATCGAATTCATTTTTTGACCCGTCCAAGCGTTTTTTCCATCTCAAAGATCCAAATTCGGCGTGTGAAAGTTATATACTCTGTATACTAATAAAAAAAGTTATGTTACTCTGTATAATAATAAAGCGATGAAAAAAAATACACTCCTGCAGGAAATCGAATTGCCTTTCCAACAAGGTGCTGCTCGACCCCTTTTCCCTATTCAAAAATGAGAGCTGTTAGGGGTTGCGGCTAGAGGGGTAGTGATATCAAACTCATTTGAACACCCTTATTTGTCCCCCTTTCAACAAAATTCGACCTATCTGAGCGGTTTTTCGTTATTCCATCCCAAAGCTCAAAATTCGGGGTGGTTGATGCAATATTGAGTCACTCTGTATAATAATAAAGCGATGAAAAAAAAATACACTGATGCTGGAAATTGAATTGCCTTTCCAACAAGGTGCTGCTCGACCCATTTTCCCTATTCAAAAATGAGGGCTGTTAGGGGTTGCGGCTAGAGAGGTAGTGATATCAAACTCATTTGAACACCCTTATTTGTCCCCCTTTCAACAAAATTTGACTTGTCTGAGCGTTTTTTCGTTATTCCATCCCAAAACTCAAAATTCGGGGTGGAAAGTTATGGATGGCCCTGTATAAATATATATATATATATATATATATATATATATATATATATATATATATATATATATATATATACATATATATATATATATATGTATGTATGAACAATCATAAGTTTAGTTAATTTCAATGAGAAACGTCCTTCCATTATTGATCTTTATCAAACTATGCAATACCAATTCTGCTCTGAAAAATGGCATGTTTATCGATTGATGTTATTTATTCCTATATTCAGTCAGATAACTTTAATTCAGCCCAAATGAGAGATTTGGGACCTGTTCTTATTAACAAAACTTACCCAATTAACATATTAATTAGTTATGAATAATATATTAGATATTCACTAATATTATATGACGCACTGTATTGGAAGAAAGGTACCGCCCAACGCAGAATTAAATATATTAATTGAACTTCATTACCATGCAATAATTGAATCGTTATTATTTTGTCAGTTTCACCGATATATGTAAAACGTAAAACGATCGATGGAATGACAGGGTGATATGTGTTTCTAATTGATATTTCTGTGAAAGTATACATTCGTTGTTTTTATTTTCAAGCGAAGAAACTTATTCAAAATCAAATCATGAAAAATATACAAGGGAGCTGGTTATATGTATTCCCCAACGAGAATTCTACATTCACAATCCAACAGTGAATTATAGAAATCGTCAAGTCACCCCGACTCAAAATCTGCGTACAGCGGTTTCGATCTTATTACATCTCATCAGTGAAACTTATTCGACTCGGAGTGAATTAACAAATTTCTAATTATTCCCCAATACAAATCGTGACCGAGCTACTATCTGGATAACAACCCAGAGCGCCCTCCACCAAGGATATTGGAAACCAACAATTCACCGCTTGGAATTGTTGGTTTTCAAATATCCTTGGTGGAGGGCGCTCTGGGTTGTTATCCAGGTTGTGAATGTAGAATTCTAGTCGAGGAATATATAAAAACAGCTCCCTTGGAAAGTTGTTTGATAGTTTTTTAAATTATTGAAGAATTTTCCTTGTTCACTTTATGGAGGAAACTTATTTTAATGTGATCTCGTTTATGGAGCATCTTTCAAAATTTTCCTATTTATAATTAAAATTCAGTTGTTCCCTGGTAGATTCGTTCATGTTTATCAAGTTATATCAAATAGATTCTTCGGTAAATTCATGGTATTTTATTTAAGAAAGAAAATATTAGTTATCGACGCAACAAATGTAGGATTACATAATTGTTCTTTGTAATCATCAATTTTGAAGGAATACAACAGGAATATTCCATGAATCATAGTAAAATCATAAAAACCATGTGCTGTTTGTGGAAAACCTATAATTTCAAGAAGATTGAGTAATATAAAATTTCTGAACAAAAAGACAATGGCAATGAAATGCCACATCCTACCTTTAAAGCTAACTGATTCACTGAAAAGCTGATAAACAAGAAGTCAAACAACAATGAATTAGAAAAATGATCACATATTTGGAAGTATCTTCCTCGTCTCAGTGAATGTAAACAATCGTAAAATGCACCTAATGGCATTGTTGGTTCTTAGACGCCAGGCATAAAGCTGATTCTGCTTTTGATGAAGACGTACATGATTTGTACATTAAGGGGCGTGGAAGGCGCAGAGCGTATTCAGTTATACCTCTTTAATTTGGTCATAAAATTGTTCCGCAAAGGATGCACCCACCATTCAGAACATTTAAACCATAACGAGTGTCTCATCTGAAGATACATTGTTTTGGTAAACAGCTTGCTGTTCGCGGAAACTCCATGTAATCCGTTCTTGGAATATTTTGCAACATCAAATATTTTAGACTGTTAAGTTGAGCATAAATCCGTTGACCAGAACACAGACAGCTTGAATGTAACAAGGAATTTTTAAAAAATTGAGAATTTGAGAATTATACAATCACGTAAATCGAAAGAAAGATAACTAATCAACCTTCAATTATGAATTAATCAATCAAGAATGGAAAAATAAAATAAAACGAGAGGTGTCCTGGGACACCCGGTTGGAAATATATATTATATATTTTCTTATTATACATTTTATATATTGAATACAAGGCACTATGCAATCAATGAACAACGGTTGACAGTAATTGCAGGAAAAAAAAGGAAAATAATTAGATTTATATATTACTTCGAAAGCAAACGGAAACTATTTAAAATAGTTCAGGAGAGCAAAGTTTATTCAGAATTTAGCAGAACAAAAATAATATTCTCATTAGGGTCATGTTCATGTTAACATATTTTTTGATAACAATATAATGGGAACAGTGAATTGCTATGTTATGACAACTATCCGTAATATATCTGGACATTATTATGCATAATTACAAAGGATATTAGTAATTCGGTAGATAAACATATTATATATATATATATATATATATATATATATATATATATATATATATATATATATATATATATATATAATATATATATATATATATATATATATATATATATATATATATAATATATATATATATATATATATATATATATAGATATATATATATATATATATATATATATATATATATATATATATATATATATATATATATATATATATAATATATATATATATATATATATATATATAACTCTTGATAATTATTAGGCAATAACAGGCTGGTTGAATCTTGAAAAACTCGATTTTATTAAAAAATTGACGTTCCACTATGATATTCGTAAATTGAAATTTCTTGTACATTTATATTGATTTAAAAAATTTGAAAAAAACAGGGCTGCTTTGTATATGCTATTCAGTTCAATATTAACATTCAAAATTGTTATCACCAGATGGTAAGGGAAACCAAAGAAACCTTTACCTACGTAATGTTTGAAAATAATAATAAAAGGGTACTATTTATCTAACAACAAAGAAATGAGTCATGGGAAAACATTAAAGAAGTGGAGTAGAATTATCGGTATAGACGCTTATATGCTTATATATTCCGATAATTTTGCTCTACCTATTTAATATTTTCCAGCAACTAATTTCATTGTTATTGTTTATTTACTCGTTCTTAGATCTCGCGGATAGCATTAATCGCCTCCGTGGCAAAGTTTGACCAAATCTCCCATACCGGAGAGTTCAGACAATAAACCACAATTGTGTGATTATCTTCCGTATCTAAGGATTTTGTTTGTTGTACTTTCTTCATCTTCAAATTTTCAATCCAATACTTGGCTACGCCGTTCTGATGAGGACCAAAGAGTCCGAAACACGTGTCAACGGCTGCTTCCATATAAGCGTCTATACCGATAATTCTACTCCACTTCTTTAATGTTTTCCCATGACTCATTTCTTTGTTGTTAGATAAATAGTACCCTTTTATTATTATTTTCAAACATTACGTAGGTAAAGGTTTCTTTGGTTTCCCTTACCATCTGGTGATAACAATTTTGAATGTTTATAATAGACTAAATAGCATATACAAAACAGCCCTGTTTTTTCTAATTTTTAAATCAATAAATGTCAAAGAAATTTCAATTACGAATATCATAGTGGAACGTCAATTTTTCAATAAAATCTAGTTTTTCAAGATTCAACCAGCCTGTTATTGCTAATAATTATCAAGAGTTTAAAAATAGATCACAGGCAACAACAATTCGAATAAATAATTATTTATATATATATATATATATATATATATATATATATATATATATATATATATATATATATATATATATATATATATATATATATATATATATATATATATATATATATATATATATATATATATATATATATATATATATATATATATATATATATTAATTATCCAATCCGATTTCTGATTACCAACATACAAATAGATAGTAGATTAGTTTTGGCGATTATAATCAATTTTCGACTTTAAAATAATACGTAATCTATAATAAATAATCACTTATAACTACACATGTAACCCGCAGTGAAAGTATTGTGTTTCAAAACACATATCAATACGCATATACGAATACAGCTTACCTTGTGTGTTTGAGTGTAACTTTCAAACTGAGAGTGTAACTCTTTGACTATTAATCTAGCTCTCATTTGCCAAGAGTCCAATTTTTGCTTATTTTCATCCACTGTACGTTGTTGTGAGTTGTTTCTTCTAATTTTTCTCATATTCTCGATATTATGTCTTTAGTGGTATAAGTCTCCATTTGTTGGAATATCTCCACCTTGAAAATATATCTAACGATTCATACATTCAAAAAAAAAAAAATGTGTAAAACATTAACTGAAAAAAACAAGGATTAGTTAGGGACTCTTTCTATTCAATATTATATTCTTGTTCGTCAAATAGGGAATTGGACCAATTATTGAATACATCACCTTATGCACGCACCTACAGAGTTGTTTTCACCTTCAAAATCCTCACAGTATACATTAAAATTCAGTTTAGACATTGAAAATCGGAAATTTAACAATAATTCCAAAAGTTTTTCAACTTTTGTCAAGTGAATGCTATATAGAGAAAGGAACAAATCTCATTTTGCAAACTTTTCCGAAGACCGGAACATTGTTAAAGTTGCAATAATATTGAATTTTGCCTTATGCTTATGAAAAAAATTTCAAAAGTTCAGCAAACTTGGAGAAGTATTAAATATATTATTTCATATCCCGTATCAAATCTGCAACCAATTCAAGGTTACGAAACATTTTCTTAATTCAAAATTAACGATTTTCTTTGATGATATGACCAAAAAAAATTCCAAAAGTTCTGCAAACTTGATAGATACTTCGGAAAAATACACCGAACAGTTGTATTAATTTAAATCTTTTACGTTGACCGGAACATGTTTATTTATAATTTTTTTAATCCGTGGCCATTTTTTTCGGGAAAGATGATCTCGAAATAATTATAAAAGTTTTTAAACTTGCTTGCAAATTTAGAAAACATCTGTAATTGTTGTAATTCGTGGTAATTTTTTCGAGCAAGATGGTCACTAAATAATTACAAAAGTTTCGAAACTTGGTTGCAAATTTAGAAAACATCTATTCTGATGCATTTGCAAATTTGCAACCTTGTACGCGGTCCGAAACTTTATGCAATTTGCAAAACTATAAAAATCTGAAAATCATATTTTTGCAAATTGCATAAAGTTCTGGACCTCGTACAAGGTTGCACAAATTTGGAAATGCATCAGAATAGATATTTTCTGAATTTGCAACCAAGTTCAAAACTTTTGTAATTATTTCGAGATCATCTTGCACAAATTAAAAAAATTATAACTAAACATGTTCCGGTCAACGTAAAAGGTTGTAAATTCATAGAACTGTTCGGTATATTTTTCCGAAGTATCTGTCAAGTTTGCAGAACTTTTGGAATTTTTTTTGGTCAGTTTATCAAAGAAAAACGTTAATTTTGAATTAAAAAATGTTCCGCACCCATAAATTGGTTGCAAATTTGATACGCGATATGAAATAATATATTTAATACTAATCCAAGTTTGCAGAACTTTTGGAATTTTTTTCACAAGCATAAGGCAAAATTCAATGTTATTGCAATGTTAACGATGTTCCGGACTTCGGAAAAGGTTGCAAAATTTCATAGTTTGTTTTTATCTCCTTCCCGACCCTCAATTAAAGTTTGAAAACTTTTGGAATTATTGTCAATTGATTATCTCAACTGACTGGCCTATATTTTATTTCATATAATGTTATTATATGAATAAATAAATGGATATATGTACAAAGTAAAGCAATAGCAATCAGAAAAGTTTGTACAAAGTATGTTGGTGGTTAAATAAAATTCAAATGAAGGTCACTGTTGTCCTGAAATTTAAATCGTTATATAATAGTAACCGGTGTTTAATGAATAATTACTCGACATCTATCAAAACATCAACTCAAAACTAGAACGCTAATGTATCAAGATTGCGCAAATTGAAAGCCAGGTTAATATCAACATCAAATTGCATTTCTTTCAATCTGATAAAAGAGGGAAAATATATGAGTTTACATGTAAACACACGAGATCGACAAATTGCCAATGTAAATATTTAGGGTAGGCGTACAATGCAAACCAAACTATCGTACGATAGTTTGGTTACTGTTAGATGGCGATGCACATGCAGAAAAAGGTTTTATTAATATTATTGAACAGAAATATTGTCGAGAAGAGCTGCTATTATTATTGACCTTATTAGAAAAGGGAGTAGGAGTGGAATGATTCAGAAAAGATGCCGAGAATATTGAGTATATCCAATACACAGTGATAGATTGTTGCTAGGAAAGTTTTACATGCTGCATTCTAAATTACTTGAGTATCCGGAAAAAGTTTTTCGCTTTTTATAGAATGAGCATAACCAGTTTCAACGAGCTTGTGAAAAAACACCAGCCATTTGAAAACAGCATACAATTATAGTTAATATTAGTAGAAACGGACTGAATAATAGGCGAATCTGCGCACTATCATATCGCTCCATGGTATTTAAATCCATAATAACCCAAGACATTATTTCAAGCGGAATCAATTTTCTTTGTTGTTTTGGCAAAATATACGTTGTTTGGAACTTAAAAGTAAATGTAACCTATGTTCGAAAATTCATGGGTTAGCTGCGAGACCCATGTACTCAGATGAGTACAATGGGAGAATACGTTGTAAAAAAATAAAAAATTTTAATTTAACTATAGACTTTATTGAAACCAAACTCATATTTTTCAAAAGGAAACGAGAGAAAATTATGAAGGAATTAAATGAAACAAGTTATAATATAAACAAAAAATAAAGAGTGATAAATGACAAAACAATCTCTTTCAACACATAAAGCCACTTTGCATTTTGAACAACTCCATTTGACTCGTTTATGACACAGACTACATTTCAATTGTTTTTCTAATTTAAGTGGAAAATGGCCACCTTCATGTTTTCTCACACTTACTGGTAGTTGACCAGCTGCTCTGCTTTTATATTTTGATTTTTCGTGACAAGCCAAATAATAACGAAGAATTATTCTCTCAAAATCTATAACTAACTTCAATCTAATAAGCATCAAATACATAAATTTGTTACTACATCATTTCACTCAATCTTCCATGAATTTGTCATCTTCTAAGATCGGAGAAGACATATTTATCGTACCACATATCACTGTAAAAATTTCTTCTAATAATATCAATAAATTTTCAGGCAACACATATCGAAAAATTTTAAATGTTTTGGCTGCAGCATCTGGAATTTTCATTTCCGCCCATTTCCGGTCTTTGTCGAAGCAACTTCTTGTTGATATTTCTTCCCACCATAAAAAATTCTTATTGGAATTTCGGGAAACTACACAGTATTTATTGAAAACTAGAGAAGAAACGCACTGACTTCTATGGAATAATAGGTAATATTGAAATATAAAAGTAACGCATCGGCCCATTGTACTCAAATGAGTACAGTAAGAAATTTCTACTTACCATATTTTTCAAATAGAATTATATATTCAAACAACACTGAAAATAGCTCAATCACACTTATAACATGCTGAAAACAAAGGATCCGTACAGTGGTAATGCAAAAAATATTATTTTTGGGCGATTATTTACTACCATGTAAGAAATGAACATAACCAACGTAATGGTTGAAGAAATCGCAAGAAAACATTACAGGTTGTGAATTCTGCTGTAATATATAGGAGCTGGCTATGGAAAAATATTGTAACAATCAGAATTTAATAGTATAATTGATCCACCTGTTACTAGATTGAGTAAGAAAAATATTTTTTAGGCTGTACTCTAATGAGTACAATGGGATATAATGGGTAATTGTCGGCTGATAGTTGGCGTATTATAGAGTTTGAAGGGAATTGTACTGCCCTTCAAATTTTATTATCGGATTAAAACTCTGTACTGTGCGCTGTCTCTTAAGGCATGTTCGCATTAGGCTAGTAATTTAGTCGAGTGGCGAGTAATTTAGTAACTAAACGTATGCGAAAATTTAGTAGAGTCGTTTGTAAATCGTTCAGTCGAGTCAATCCATTTGATTCTATTTTCTCGGGCGAGTAGAACCCCCCACCACGCGTTAGTACTCACTGTTTCACCGGCTAAACAAGTCTGAACCATCCGAAATTGTCGTTTCGTTGAAGCGAAGAAACAACTTCAAAATTTGTTTCCAAATATATAGAACATGAGTGCTTAAGGAATTTTAAGTCTCCACAATATAAGAACAGATTGAACAATCTGCATACTTGGATTTAGAAAATACAACGAATATATCCGAATTTGGTGAAAAGGAAATTGAATTGAAAATTAAAAACATAATGTTTGTAATTTTTTAACTGCCGGAATCACACTTCTTAAAAGAGTATCTATAAGCAGAATTTCAGAGTGTATTTTCATTAACAGAAACTTTACACAATTTTCGGACATTCTCAAAGTACCGTAGTATTCTTTGGGATCTTTCAATGCTAATTCCTTCAGAAGACAATTCATAGCTCCTAGTTTATCTCTTCTATTGATCCATTTTCATACCCATAGTTTCTTTGTACTAACCACACAGGTTTCCTCGTCCACCTCTTCTAAAACAGCAATAACGATTAGCTTAATCAGCTTGTTTACTTTATTGCGTTGCGTGCTGTTCATCTTCAAAAAACACTCAGTTGGACTGAAGTGCGAACGATTTTTGGGCAGTAGCGAGTATTTTAGTTACTAAATTAGTGCTCACTCGACTAAATTACTAGCCTAATGCGAACAAGTCTTATGGGAAACAATAGGCGGAAAGTAGCTAGGCCACTATCTCCCTTATATAGTAGCTATTCGTTTAGCATGAATTGATTAGTACGAAACATATGTTCAATTTTTACGAAATACATTGAAAAAATCAAACACTTTTTGTCCTAATCAATTTATTATGAATTATTAGATCAATCATAGAGGCCTTGCGTTAAACGTGATTATATATGCATCATATATCCAATCATGAAAAATATACAAGTTTGACCGTGGTCAATTTAATATACTATGTAAAGTGAACTTTATATAGTGTATTAAATGACCATGGTCATTATATATATATATATATATATATATATATATATATTATATATATATATATATACATATATATATATATATATATATATATATATATTATATATATATATATATATATATATATATATATATATATATATATATATATATATATATATATATATATATATTATATATATATATATATATATATATATATATATATATATATATATATATATATATATATATATATATATATATATATATATATATATATATATATATATATTCGCAATAAAATAGGAGTTATGAGATAAATAAAACGTCTCATTGTCATGTTATTGATAAGCTAAACATGAGTGAAAATCCAGCACAGGCAATTTTTTTTTTGACGTATTCGTCTATTTTTAACAATAACAGGCCATTCGAATATAAAAATCAGATTTTATTGATAAATTGACGTTTTGTCACTAAATTTGTGACAATCTCAAAACTTGTAGAAGATAAAAATTACTTTGTCATTTATGAATTTTAGAAAAATTGAGAAATCAAAAAACAGATAACAATGTTTCATCAAAAATTTCCTAAAACCACTCCCAATTCCCTGAAAATTAAAACATGATTTCTCGATCATAGGATATTGACCACCCTGTAGGTTAGAAGACAAATAAATCTGACAGCCCATAAAAAGCCTCTAATTACAGTAAATTCTTTCGGACCGCAGGTAAAAATTGTGGGATAACCATTTCCGGATCAGCTTTATTTGTTTTTTTATCATTCTATCTTCTACCTGCTATTTGTCCTAAGGTGGTTAGTGTGGGTGTTCCTTTTGCATTTATTAAGTTAAATGAAATCACTCTGGTTAAATAAACCCAATAGCCTCACTTGATTAGTGTTTTCTTGAACTGAAAGCGTTACTTCAGAACAGTAATGAAATTGTTGTCACTTATTTGCACTATAATTATCTGTTCTACTCAATATTTAAAGTACCCAATTTCTTCAAGAAACATTATTTACTTGAATTGTTGTTTACTTTTACAAAATTACACTGCCATTGTGGAAGCCATTTCGGTAAAAACTCTTTTAATTTTGATCGAAAACTTTCCATCACTCGAGGAAGCAGGTGAGGTTGAATCCGTGCAATTTCTTGTCTGATATTCGTTTTTAGTTCTGTTATAATTTTCAGTCTATCAATTTAAATCCTGCGCTTCGAAAATCCCTATCTAAAAAAGTCACATGAGGACAAATCTGGGGATCAGACAGACGAGATATTACGTTTGGATAACTGTTCGGGAAGATTCTCCTAAAGCAGCCATGGACACAAGAGCAATCCTGATTAAAATCATTAATTTCAGGAAACCTTACTAAATTTTTCATTTTATTTAAATGAAACTATGTGAGTTAAGCGATCTGGATTAGAATATGTAGTTTTTAAATTATGGATTGATGGGGCTGATTCATGATGTAAATTAATAAACATATTTCTGAATTCTGTATTTTTGGGAGTGCAGTCGAGACCACAGCACTTAGGCCCCATTGGGCCCTTTGTGCATCCTCCCCGGGAACATCACCAGCCTAGGCTCCCAACCATCCCAGTCGTTTGAAGAAGAGGGTGATTGCACCTAGGGGGATTTCCCTCTAGGTGGCTAAAATTGGCCACCGTTCACCCAGAATGGATTCTCGGAGTGACAAGACAGCGGGGCATTCACAGAGAACATGTTGTACCGTCTCGTCTTCCTGTTCACAGCCTCTGCAGAGAGGTGTGTCGCTCAATCCCATATTAAATAAGGGCTTCCGAAGTTGGCAGTGTCCCGTTATCTGTGTAGATTTTAATGGTTTTGTTCGTTATGTTCCTACGAGCAATCTCGTTCGCGGCTATGGTTATGCCCGTTAGCTCTGTCTGAACTATGTTGGCACATTTGTCCATGGTCCACTTAAGTTGAAATCGCAGGTGATCCGTCCGTGAAAATATTGATCGTTCCTTCATCGGAGGTCTCATTTCCACTGTTTGTGTGTATTGAGTAGGGTTTATAAAAAACAAATCGCGGGGGAATGCTATCTGCATTAACCTGTAGCAGAGGCATCGTGTTATTAGCCTCAAGCCACAGGCGACGTCTAGTCTCCCCACATCCTACTTCTGGCTTTATACCAATAGTCTCAAGGCGTACCATAGTTGCCAAGGCCACTTCTTGTAGATAAATATCCAAAGTAGCAGGCATAGCATCACCTCAATTGCCCTAGTTGGTGTTGTTCGCATAGCTCCGGTCACACTTAGACACGCGGTCCTTTGTATCTGCCCAAGCTTAATAAACATATTAAAACAATGGTTTATAAAAACAATTTACAAATTTTTTAATAATATAGGCATGATGCACGTTTCGATGAAACTTCACCTTCTTCAGCTGCTAAATGCAAACTAAATATATCTCCTTTATATGAAATACTAGAAATAAATAGATGACAAATTGTGTGGAAAGGGGAACTAGAAGGATAGTTACAAACAATTACTAAAATACGAAAAACCCATTCTAAACTGCCAGGCAGGTAGTTCGGTAATTTTGAAAAGATTCAGAAGGGGGCTTGTGCTATGATCAATTTGGCTATTCAGTAAGAGACTAGAATGTTTGTATTCATTTATCTGTAATGATTCTAGAAAATAAATTTTAATTCCCTTACTTTCAGCGTTTAATATTTTAGTCAAAAGTTGAGTGTGTGAATTTCTTGAACTAAATGGTTTGCATAATGTGAATCCGACTTTTGATTAACAAAGCTACGTTTGTATTCTGAAATTCTGGGCTGAAAGCTTCTGAAAGTTCTACCAATGTAAAATTTATCACAATCACCACAATTACTTTTATAAACTCCCGATTTCTTGTTTTTGTGAACCTTGATTTATTATTTTTTATATGATTTCCTTAGTTATTTCCGGTAAGCAATGTTCATGTGCTTAGATAAAAGTGATTTGAGCATTTTGCTTGAATTTCGGCTGTAAGTTAGGCTGTTACATTTGATATCATTTCGGGTAAGGGGGTACACCTGGCTAACCGCATTTTTGAAAAAAACTTTTTATCTATCATCTTGTCTATTATTATGGCGTTATAATTATTATTTACGGCAATTTGTTTAATTATGTTTTTATCTATGTTAAAATGTTTGTAAGCGGGACATTTACTGAACGATGTAGGTACCATACTATTGAAAGCTGCCATTTTGTGTTGGAATGGATGTTGTTTTCCACTATCGTCTTGGAAAAAAATATGATCTAATAATCCTTAATGATGAAGGTTCACATCACACCGTAAATTTAGGACTGTGTAATGACTCTTCATATAACGACCCTTATCATCATTCCATTGCCGACTATTTTGTTTGCTTGCATATCCATTCAAATAGAAATGTGCCCCATCTAACATAAATATGCGGTAAAAAGAAACATCGTTAACACGTCGCAATATTTTTTTACTGAAATTCCCGCATAACACATTGCCTTTTGTCAACTCCTGGACTATATGAATTTTTTAATTCAAGTAGTCTAGATTCTATGTTTTAAGGTTAATTGAAACCAATTTCTGTAGAGTCCTTTACTCACTGCTAATTCCCATATCGTAGAATATTGATCTAAGGCCCCTACACACGGGCGTCGATGTCTTAATACATCAACGTGCGTCCAAGAACGTGCAACCAATAACGTTAATGTGGATGGAGAAAAAGCACGTTTTTGAATGTGATGTTTTCAGGTTTCGCTTGAATTTTTGGATGCGCATTACAACGAATGCATTCAAGTCTCTACGTGTGGATGCAAATTACCGTGGAGTGTGCTTTTTTAAAGCAGTAGCGGCGGTTAAGTTTTTGAAACAATTTGTTACTGCAGTAGCTATTTAAAATAATAAGTTAAATATTTCATGAATTTGTATAATATTTACTAAAAATATTTGCAGATAGTTTCATCATTATGTCTGACTGCTGAACAATGTCCCGGGAATTTCTACGGGAATTTGTGGAGTTGTACAGGGACCTACCCTGCTTGTGGCAGACAAAATCAAAGCACTATTTAGACCGAAATAAAAAAAATAAGCATACAAAATATTGATAGAAAAGCTTCAAATCGTTCAACTAAATGCTACAAAAAGTACAGTTGTCGCTAAAATCAATTGTCCTCGTGGTGAGTTTCGGAGATAAAATGAATTTTTATCTCGAAGAGAAGTGAGGCTTTCGGAGATATTAAAGTAGTGAATTTCAAATCTTGGTAATTTCTTGCAGTAATTTCTGCAGTTATTGCCAATCTCATAATTGTATCTTGACGTTTTATTAATGGAATACCCATGTCCATTAGTTACGAATAGGTTTCTTCGTCCATCCTTACGTAATAACGAGAGTCCTCTAGTTCTAACCTCAATTTTTCTAACAGGTGAATGTGTGAAAAATTTTATCGTTTTAGAAACCAACCTTTAGACCACATTCGGCGACGATTTTCATTTTCCATTTTCTTTGTACACGCCACTGCCACCAGAGCTAAATATTCCTCCTGCTCAGACATCTGGCCAAACATTTTAGCAGACTGGACAAAACTATGGTTTTGTACGTACGTGTGTACGCAATCAGGTTGCACGTTATTGGTTGCACGTTATTGGTTGCACGTTTTTGGATGCACGCCGATGTATTCAGACATTGACGTCCGTGTGTAGCCCGCCATTATTACCAACGAAACAATCGTTTTACAGTAACACAGTCACGATTTCTATAAGACGATTTTAAGCTGAAAGTATGCTGTACCTACACCAAGCTCCATGTTAAATAACTAACGTCAAAATTGTAAAACTGCTACGCTGTCTAGTTAGGAGAAAACGAACTATTGATATGACAAAATGTCCATCTTCTCTTTCTGATCCTGTATATGTATTTTGAAGCTTGTGAAACGACACAATTTCACAAGCTTGTGTAAAGAATATTTCACAAGTTCTTCATTTTTAAGGAGGAATTCAAACTGATCAGGCGAATCTTCTCTATTATAGTTTCATATTTGTACGGTTTATAAAATATAGTTAACTCATTGAAAAGCAATTTCAGTACTTAAGTTGTATGGTCAGTACCTCATAATTATATCTTCCTCATATTATTATAATTAAGTTCATCAGTAAACCAAATATGAACATCAGAATTTTTCTGGAGGGTCAGTTTGAAATATATTGAAGAAATTTACGAAAAATGTTCGGGTAATACTTATATAAATACCAAGGTGCTCATTTTTGATAAAGTAACATTAATATACATTCATATATATAACATTCATAATTATAAAACCAGACCGATATCCAATTTTTGCTATTAACAATATAACAGTATATATTAACTGAAGAAATATATAAATGCAATTTCGAGGATTAGAAAAATATAAAACGATATGAGTAAACTTTCTCAGAAAATGTTGGTAGAATTTGAGCCAATAAATCTACAAATCGGAGAAAAAATATTACATGCCTGGAATAAATAAAATACTCTCATTGACGAAAATAGAAAAATTCTCTTCATGATTTCAAATATCGGGTACCAAATTTTTGAATATAAAATACAACGAAGTTTTGAACATTTAAATACATTAAACTCATGAACAAAAAGACATGTGAAAAAAGTCATAAACCCAAATCGAAAAATTCAATGTAATGAACAAATATAATTTTTCGTAGGAATTAAGAATTTCTTAAATATAAATATACATTAAAAGACTGATGAAATAAAAAAATTTGGTTGGACTGAGAGTTCGAAAATTCTATTCTGTGTTATTCATTTGGTTAAATAGTTTTAATTTATGCAAGAAATAAAACAAACATCTAACATTCCATGAATGTATTTTCGAATTATAACTAACCCTTCCCGATCGTTCATTATGCCACAGCGACATCGAAACCTTGATCATAAATCATTCAATAATCAAACGTAACCTATTATTTCTACCTATACATCTGTCGATATATCTTCAACATGTCGAGGCGCATCAATACAAACATTCATCATTTCTTCCATTTCGTACACACACTAATAAATTGTATACACTAATTTCTAAATAGAGAGCAAACTAGAAATCCAGGAAGTAGGTGAAAAGCAATCTCGCCAAATATAGAGTGAGCCCAATATATCGTCAGTGTCATGTGTGGTATTACACGACGAGAAAAACAGAGATAAAGAAATGACTACGATTGTATAAATGTCTGTTCGCTTCCATGGCTGGCGTCTAGATGCTACCCACACAAGTGAAATGCAGGCTCAATTTACTCTTTGGTCAGGTATCACCTGCCCACACAATCTATTCCACTTGCCTCCTTGTCACTAGTAAATTCAGAATGTTTTTTTTCGCTTGATTTCATACTATGTAGAGGCAAGGTCGAACGGTCGGATTACATGCCATACGTGAGGCAATATGTGGCGCATAAAATCAAAGAGATATACGGTGAGAATGCAGTTCACTCAACACGTTGCTTTCTATTTAATACAAACAGGAAATCAACATGCTCTCCACTTTATTGAAATTGTGGGGAACAGTTCAATTCAATTCACTGTTTTATTTCATCTTCAGTTATATATATATATATATATATATATATATATATATATATATATATATATATATATATATATATATATATATACAGGGCCATAGCCAGCACTGCTTTCTAGAGGGGGCTGAACAAATTCTTGAGGGCGCTTGTTTTTTACATAGTACTAAAATAAATATACGTGAAAAAAGATAGGAATATACAGCTTTTTCTGTCTTTTCATTTAGAAGTGTATACTGGAAAACGAACATTCATTAAAAAATATTTCCGAAAAATAAAAAAATTCTAATAAAAAATAATAAATAAAAAATCTCTCATGGAAGACTAAATAAATAAAACAAATAGAATTTTAAAAAAAATGTACATTCATCATTAAATATAAAAAATAAATATATCTTTAGACGTTAATATCATAGAGCCACTTTTTGAAGGAAGATTATAGATTTGAAAAATGCAGCCTACCAATTCATGTTCGAAGATTTATCTCTATTTGCATTTACTCTTCTTAACTTACCGTCATCCAATGCTTTCGTGGAGAGGATATTATTTTCATTGATGAAAATTGTTAAATGTAAAATTCGAAATAAAATGATACTAAAAATGTTAAATTCAGTTGGGTCTATTAGATCTCACTTTGTAATAAATGAGATTTTCTGTAAAGAATTTGAGCCTAGCAAAATATATGCAAAATTTAATTCTGATATGTATCAGTAGCAGAACCAATCCACAACTTCAACCACAGACAAAGATGATGATGAAGTAGTGATGTTTTGTGAACAGTTCATATAAAAAGAAAGATATTTGTAACAGAATCGTGGTTTTGACTGTAATGGTAATTTAAGTAAAAATTCCCTAAAATTCCT
>JARQZK010000747.1:0-67500 GCA_030704885.1 Cynegetis impunctata
TGAGATTACACTGCACCGCAACCTTAATAATAATCTAATGTGCCCCCTCCCCCACCCTCTCCCATCAGAGCTGTTTTCACCACTGCGCCATCTTCAGTTCGCCTTCTAGTTCCAGAGTACTAGTGAACTCCAATATCTGTTAAGGCTTCAAACAGGTTAAGTCCTCCTCACTCCCACAAGTTTCTTGTCCAAAGCATATTTGCCGTTGGCATGTTATGGCAAGGCATTCTCTAACCAGGTGAATTAGAGTTTCTTCCTCCACCCGAAATAATTTTCACTAGTCAGTTTCTGATATACCTATTCCCATCAGATGCTTCCTGAGGCGACAGTGTCTTGCGAGCAAGTCAGTGAGGAGATGTAATTTGTTTTTACTGAGATCCAGATATCCTTAGGATGTTGCAGTTTAAAAGTTCTTGAGGAACTTTTTGGTGTTATCCATCCCTGGTAGATTCCGTGTTTCTCTTTTGGTTTCCTCATTCTCCAGAAACTCTTTCTTATAGGTGCATTTTCCTATGCCACAGAAAGGTTCTGGGCCAGTGAATGACGTTCGTGCTCCGTTTCTGGCTGCGGGATCAAACTGAAAAATATGCGAGACTAAAAGTGTGACGGAAGTAGACTGACGAAAGTCACGCTTTTAGTTAACACAAGCGAATATTGTATACCTTTCTCTTTCTCCCTATTTATTTCCGTTCTCTCATCCCTTCGCTTTCTGATCCCACTCAGCCACGTCAATCGCCAATTCGCCAATCCATTATATGTACTCATTAATTCATGTACAAGCAACTCGAAAACGTCAGATGTGAAACATCGAAATAATTTTGTATAAATTATATGCATAAAAGAACAGATTACGATAGGAATCAGATATAACATAATGAAAAGATAAAGCTTTACAAATTTGTTCCATAAAATAATGACTACGTATTGTAGGTTTATATTCAATTATATAGCGTGACGATACGTTATTCTTTCGTTATACACACTATTGCGTATCTATTCTTCACATTGCGTTGACTACCGAGTGGTCTAAGTACTGAACCCTGGTGTGCCGTATTTCTGGGTTCGAATCCCAGAGGTTACTCCTGGCTTTTTTATTTTTTTTATTTACAATCTCGTAAGAGCTCTTAGCCCAACATTTCAATATTAGTTATTTCAACTTGTATTAGTGTAAGTTATCACTTCTGACGTGCGCCCCGACACGCACATGTTTCGTTTTCGCAAATTGTGGTCATTCTATAATATCCGAAGGATATTCGTTCCTACCTGGTGGCCCATGACACCGTTTCTTTTTCTATTTAGATTTAAGACGATAAATAGTTATACTACCAATATATAAAAATTTTCCCGTCAATTTTATGTTATATATATATATATATATAAAGGAGCATGACATATGTACGTTTGAGAACCGCTGTTTTACTAGTCCGAGCTGAAAATAGTGCCGGTCCAGACGTAGGCGCGCATTCGAGGGTGTATTCTTCGTAACCTAATGGATTATAATATAGGTACCGCATAAGTTTGGAATCTCGCGACGAACGCCATTAAATTAAACGACGCAATATGTTACACACACACGAACATGGAAAGCCATTCGACAATTGAAAATCACCAAATAACTCACCGAGGAAGCTGGCTCTATAATATCCTGTTTAATATCCGCATATACGCCTAACCGGGAGATAAATATAATTCCAACTCTAATACAACAAGTTACAGCCGTTTCGATATTATTAGATATCATCGGTGTGGTTCACTTGAGGAGTGATTGGAATCTCTTCTTTTTAGAGACACTGCTCCGCAACCGCAGAAACATAAGAGTCACTACGCATTTACTCCAAAGAAACCATTGTTTCATTTGTATATAGTTTCATTCTATGAAAGTGAAACTTCGAAAAGAGTGGAATAAAATAGACATATGGAAGAGAAAATACTTAGGGCGATAGTAGAAGGGTAAATGAGAAAGGAGTGTTCTTAAAAAGACGTATCAAGAAATGAAGAGGCTATTAATAAAACCGAAAATCAGCAAGATCGTGAGATCGAGAAGACTGGAATGGCTTGGCAGCATACATACAAAAGATAAACGAATCCAGGATGACAAAGAAATATCAAATATAGGTCTACTTAGTATGTACACGGAAAAAGGGAATACCAAAAAAAAGATGGTTTTCTGAGGAGCAAGAAGATCTAAGGGAAAGAGAAACTCAGGTCTGGAAGGCGAAAGCAATGGACAATAAGGCGTGGAAGAAAATAATCACCAAGCTATAGGCCTAAAACACCTGTGTGTAGCACCACAAAAGAAGAGAAAAATAAAATAGACATATGGGAGAAAAAAATACTTAGAACGATATCAGAAGGGGAAAAAGAGAAATAAGTGTGGTCGAGAAGAAATAATCAAGAATAGAGTTAGCAAGATCGTAAGATCTAGGAAGGCTAGATCACATACGAAGCATGCTCGATGCACGGATGACAAGGAAAATGGCCGATATAGCCTAGCGTGAACGGGAAAAATGGAAGACGACAAAAAGATGGTTTTGTGAGATGCAAGAAGATCTAATGAAGTGGAAGGAATTCAAGAATTCAGGTCCTGTGTCATGCACCTTTATATGTGTGTGTGTGTGTATTTGTGTGGTGGTGTGGTAGCGTGGTGGTGTGGTAGCGTGGTGTTGTGGTAGTCTGGTGGGGTGATGATATGGTGGTGTGGTAGTGTGGTGGTGTGTGTGTGAGAGAGAGAGAGAAAGAGTACATTCTAGTAATAATTGGTTTGCGGTAACTAAAGTAGGACACATATTTTTGAGATTCTATTTTATATAAGTGTCCCCAAAAAACTTGTTATCTTATTGTTTTGCTGGGTCATTGTTTATTCTTGAATCAAACTCATCCAAAAGAAAAAGTAACAATGGTTTCTCAAATAAGAAATGTTGACTTAACGATAAAGATCTGAAGAAGAAAACCGAAGTTTCTTCTTCAGAATAAACAAAAAATGGAAGAAATCCTACCGAACAGGCTTAACCTCCGACGTCATAAACGTCAATCCTATGCCTGTTGCAATCAATTACACTTCCGTTATTCCGAAAATTCGACACCTTTAAACGAACGAGAATAAAATTGATAGCTTGTTAAAATCTTACATAAAATATGCATATATGCCCATTTTATTCGGTAAACATTAATTACGCCTCATTCCACAACTTATGTGGTCGCAGTGTAATTCCATTACTTTCATATCAACAACGCAGCTGAATTGTTTCTTCTATAGTTAACAAGAACATAAATCTCCATAAAAGCGATGTAACAATATCATGATTAATTCAACTGAGAAACAAACCTGACGAATTTAGGAAATTATTCAAATGATTCCTATATATAATACGAAGATAGTATCGGGAAGTATGTTTGAAGATTTCGAACATTTCCGTACCGTTACAGGTCAAAAACAAACTAAGTAGACATTTTCATCGCAAAATGAAAATCAATTTCAATAATCAATATTACCTACTTCTATTCTGAATTTGGAAAATGAAACTACAAGTCTTTATTACTAAAATTTTCTACTAGACGTTTCGACTACCAAATTGACATCATCAGGAGCAAAAAACGCTTTATTTACGCCCTTGATACATGAATAACTATTTTGCACGACCGGTGTTGAGATTATTGGTTTCCCTTACCAATAATACTAATAATAACAGATTTGAATGTTAATATTGGACTGAATAGCACGTAATAAATAACAAAGAACGGCCACAGCCGAAAAATTTTAGTGAAACATAGTAGTCTTTTTCTATTCAAATTTTTTCAAATCAATAAATGTCAAAAGTTTTGATAAAGCCACGAATGTCGTGGCGAAACGTCAACTTTTTAATAAAATCAAGTGTTTTGAGATTCAACAAGCCTGTTATTGCTAATAATTATCAAGAGATTATATATATATATATATATATATATATATATATATATATATATATATATATATATATATATATATATATATATATATATATATATATATATATAAAATAAATATTAAACGTATCACGCCGTAAAAACAAGATGTATCACTCGATTTCGACTGAAACCGACAACCAAACGTAAATTTCGAAAACCAATCTCGCGGAAAACCCGCCGAATCATTCGAAAATACCGAAATAGAAAAATAAATAAAACGTTCTATATCGATTTTGTTCTATCTGGTAGCTTAGGACCGTCCGAATTCAATTTAAGAATGACCATCCAGGAATTTATCTATTGCGGCTTTGTTTTCCCGCATTATTACACGACAATTTTCTCTATTTCTTATCCTGGGGGGGCAATTGACCGTCCGATCGTCCTCCCCGAATTGGTCGCAGATATCGATAACTAAACGCCAATATAAAACGAAAGATGAGACTGATTTTGTTATTAGCATGATTCGGTATCAATTTGAAATTAATTATACGGGTCATTCTACGATAAGAGGTAATGTGCACTGCAATCAATATAAAATACCTTTCATATTTTATATCTTGTCATTTTATACAATGAATCGCAGCATCTTGATGTAGTTTATCGATTATATCATCATTGAATACCCAATTGAAGCACATTTTTCTCAAATTACTCATTTAAGCATGAAAAAGTCTCTACCCTGGCTTGTCCCTTTGACGTTTTTGGTTGAACATGTAGACATTATATACATTATTTTCCTTGTTGTCCAGTTAAATTATATTTAACACAAATTCAAATAAGTATACTCAAGTATTATGAAGAAAAAATACAATTATATTCGTCAAGTTTTAATAATTTTTAAACATTACTTTTGACCCGCTTTTTTTGTGTATCTACCCTGAAAAATTCCGATCCGCTAAAACAAAACAAATATCAAACGGCCATTTTGCAAATGGCGCTCAATGGCACTCATTGATGACAATTCAGTTATACCAAATAAAGAAGCGGTTCAATGGTAGTTATATGTTAATTGATGCGACACAACACTGGGGTGCAATTGTTTTAGCAGGGTGAACCTGTCTCTCCACTGGTAGGTCGTACTATTTATATAATTTGCTCAATTTACTTAGTATAAGTTGTTCGAGTTCAACAATAGTGTGATGGTTAACTTGTGACATAATATCAATCCAAAATTAACGCGCGTTAATAAAAAAAATTCAGTTTATGAAGAAAACGTCTCTCCCCTGGCGAGATTATTACCAGGGGAAGTACTGAATGACCAGGGGAGATAATTTGAATAATTATATGTTTGTATAAACTAATTTAAACATAGTTAATGTTTTAATTCAGATATAGTTGAGTACAATGTATCATAATAGTTAATTTTAATAATAGTTTTATCACATCAAATCTTTCCTTTGACCAAAAAAGTCTTGATGTCTTTACCCTGCCTTATGTATTTTCCCTGGCTACCTTAAAAATAGCTAAAAATGTATAAATTGACTTGCCCTTACGTAAACGTGCACTTAGAAGAAACTAAAGTCGTAATATACGTGTTAAATCAAAAAACTCCAACTTTTTTCCTTGGCCGCATCCTCTATGTACTTGAGACCTCTAACCGTAGAATGACCCATATATCGATAACTGAACGCCATTATAAAACGAAAGTTGAGACTAATTTTGTTATTACCATGATTCGGTATCAATTTAAAATTAATTATATATCGGATGTTAGGGGGAACGTGCGTCGAAGCCGGCTGTCGGGTCGCCGCCACTGGTGGGGCCATTTTGTGCCCAGGCCTGCCGTCACTCGGTCAAGCTAGTGATTATAGTTAGGATACCCTCAATTTTTCTATTGGGATGCGGCAAAATGGCAAGCCCCAATTCCTATAATAACTATTATTACGACGTTATAGCATTTATCTCGAAATTATAATTACCAACAGTAACATAATTATAAATTCTTCAAACAGAGCTATTGCCTTTTCTTTGTTATTATGTCTGAACATCTAAAACATCTTGAGACAGTGTTGCCACATCTCCGAATTTTATGAGTCACGTATACTGTACATATATATATATATATATATATATATATATATATATATATATATATATATATATATATATATATATTTATATATATATATACAGGGTGTCCCACCAGGAACTGCATCGATGGATATATGGAAAACTAAACATAGGAAATATCTGAAAATTTGGTGTACTAATGTCGATGGGGGACATCCGGCTAAAATATTTTCAAGGTTATGGCACTTTCGGTTATACCGGAAGTAGGTATCAGCTTGCTTATTTCAAATGGGACACCCTGTATATTATTACATTTTTGGATTCTTCACAAAATTTTAGATAGATTTTATATATAATGTCCTATACCTATCTTCAACTGTTTCGGAAATATTTGAATTTATTTGTCAAAAATTACGTATGCAGATCGAGTTATAATCATACATTTCTTCAAAAAAAAACGGTATTACTGCCCAATAAAGATAAATTTCCTAATAGAGGTGGTTCTGTTTTAGCATAAGATGAATAGTATTTTGACATTTAATATACAGGGTGCTCAGGAAAGTATTACAAAAATGGATGTTGAAAAACTACAAAAAGTCCATTTTTTCAAATGAATACCTACAACTTTTATTATTTTATTCGATTCAGTATCAAAAATAAGGGCTACTCTGTATAAGGTCGCCTATTCCTAAATCTTATGGTTTTCGAAATATTTGCAAATTAATGGTTTTTGGTTAAAAAAAATGATTTCCTTAAATTTTGTAATAGTAGGCGTGTGATGCCATTTTTGTTCTCGGCCAGGTTACCATGAAAACAAATTCCAAAGAGATGTCATTATTCGAAAAATTATTATATATAGTAACACAATCATGCCAAGTCGTTTGAATTATACAAACGAAGATTACCTGAATTTGTTTATTATTTATGGAGAGTGTAATAAAGTGATAACAAGAACATGTGATATTTTTGCTGCTCGGTATCTATCTAAAATTTTGTGAAGAATCCAAAAATGTAATAATATACAGGGTGTCCCATTTGAAATAAGCAAGCTGATACCTACTTCCGGTATAACCGGAAGTGCCATCACCTTGAAAATATTTTAGCCGGATGTCCCCCATCGACATTAGTACACAGCCAAATTTTCAGATATTTCCTATGTTTAGTTTTCCATATATCCATCGATGCAGTTCCTAGTGGGACACCCTGTATATATATATATATATATATATATATATATATATATATATATATTATATATATATATTCACTGTATGTTTGGTTTTCAGGTTCTTCAAGGCTCAAGAACATACAAATCTGAACCACAAATAAAGTACAGTAGTTTCATAGGTATTTTACTTTCTTATTGTTATACTTTTTCCTTACTACACATATAAACTATGTACAAAAATTTTATTCATTTTTATCTGATGATGCGACAGAATGGGGAAACGCTGCGTCATGAATTCAATTATAGTCATCCTCAAGACCAAACATGTGTCTTTCTATTAATATTATTATGGTTTTCAACGAAGTTACTATCTCATCGAATAAAAAATAAAAATTAAGTAAATAAGTATATTAAAAAAGAAATAAACAGCAAAATTATCTCATATACAGCAAACTAATGTAACAAATTTATTTAATAATATAAACGTGAGTTCATAAAAAATCATCTTCAAATTGTTGGCTGCTCATTTTGAAGTTCAATTATTTGAACATTCGGTAAGTGTTCAGAAAAATTTGCGTTTATTATTAGATCGTTAAAGAAGATGGTTGTGTGTTGATTTTCCAACGGTCGCAGATAATAATAATATTTATTAATCTCAACAATTATTCACATTACATTATATAACAATATTGCACTGAAAAAATATAAACAAGTCAAAAGAAAAGAACTTATTTTTTACAAGAAGTAATATTTTCATTAATTGAATAAAGTTCGCAGTCCAAGAAGAAACTGCAAATGCGCTTTATAAATAACAAAAAAATCTTCAACAACTTGTAAATTCTCAGGAAGCTAATTAAACAAACGAATGGCCATATAGAGTGGTCCCTTTTCAAATACAAAATAGTACCATGGATTGAAAAGAGGTGAGATGAACTTGCCTAGTACTTATTATTTCCATAGACATATGGCAAAAAATATTTTTTTCGCAACTTGAGGTAGACAAAAAGACAATAAATGAAATGACCAAACACTTGTATTCTGATGGATCTAAAAACTCCGCGGCAGGATTCTCGAAAGCCCAACCTGCACATTATCCTCAAGACCCTTTTTTAAATGATAAAAATTTCGTCTGCACGAGACGAGCTGCCACAAAAGAAAATTCCATACGTTAGTACAGATTGAAAACTGGCGAAGTATAGAGTTCTCATAATAATCCAAGATCTCAGAGCCGCCAGACGTTACTTATTTCCTCAGCAATAATATGTACGGGATGAAGTAGTGTTCTTATGAACTTTCAGTGTATAGATTACCTGCTACCTTCTGCCGACGGCCAATTTCACGGTATCAGGTGCTAAAGATGGAAAAAACTCAACTCAATTTTCTTATTTTCTCAGTCTTGATTTTTATATATGATACTCAGGGAACCCTTTCAATACCTTATGCAAGCTGCCAGACCGATCGTATGTGCCAAACATCCCTCCAGACACAAATAAAGTGTCCCTATGAGTGTGACAGTATGAGCGATATGTCATGACAGGAAGTATAGAAGGGAGATCGACGCGCATAGATAATCACTATCGCGCTTAAAAGAGCAAATTATGACATATCGCTCATATTTCGTAAGGAATGAACAAATCCACAAAGATCTGAACATAGAAAATATTGAGAAAGTAGCAAAACAGACAGCAGCAATGGCGAAAACGATAGCCTCAACCCACATGAACCCGCTCAATAATGAAAGAATAACTATATAGCTAAACAAAAAAGTTCAGAAATCGCACGATGCAAAGCGACATTTTACACAAACATGTCGATATCCATCAAAAGGAAATACACCAAATTTTAATTCGATTGACGAAAGAGGGGTCAATTTTGCATTTGCAACGACCCATAAATACTTCTAACTGAGGCAAATAGAGAGAGAGATCGCTCATACCGTCATACTAATACGGACACTTTATTTGTGTCTGGCGGGATGTTTGGCCCATACGATCGGTCTGGCAGCTTGTATAAGGTATTTAAATAGTTTCCTGAGTATCATATACAAAAATCAAGACTGAGAAAATAAGAAAAGTGAGTTGAGTTTTTTTCCATCTTTAGCACCTGATACCTGGAAATTGGCATTCGGCACAAGGTAGCAGGTATCCATACACTGAAAGTACATACGAGTACTACTGAGTAACGTCTGGCGGCTCTGGGATCTTGCTCTATAACTACAGCCTCCACCTTGCTTCCGATCATTATAAACACATAAACAGCAGTGTTCAGATTCCTCCTCAACTTAGCCACACGATGAACCCAACCGATACGCCACTGCCTCGCTCTATGCCCAAAGAAACCAAACCGATCTTCAAACGGAAATTGGAAATATTTTTATACGTTCCAGTGGGCTTTATAATATGAAAATAATTGTGCCAATTATATCGTTTTTGTTCGATTTTTACCACAGCCATGTTTCAAATTGAAAATGGTTATATTTGTATTAAATTCATTTATAATAATTGGAGGTGCGAAGCGATTACGTGAGTAGGTAGATCTCCGTTATGGGAAGTTTAAGTAAATGAACATTGCGACGCACGCACTCTGGATCGAACTTAGAAGACGACGATATCATTCGTTTGTCGAGGTCGCGATGTACGAGGGGAATTCGAAAAAAATCATGCTCTTGAGGACTAGATCTTTGGGCCTGATAAATTAGAGATTAGAAAGAATAACTGAGATTGAATTCTCGCACATCACTTGGGGAAACATCATAAAGAATAAAGTATAAACCTTAAAATAAGACACACTTTGCTTAAGTTTCACTATATAAAAATATTTAGATACTGTATTTATCAGTAAAGAATAGTCGACATGTTTCGAGTTATGAACTCATTATCAAGACTGACTACAGGAGAGTATCACATCTTATTTTATAAAACATACAATAGCAAAGGTGATACCTGAAAATCAATTTGTTCGTTTACAAGGGGTAATTTACTATTATAGGCGGAACTTATTTCGAGAATATCAAGAAGGTCAAGGCGCTTTCCATTTGTTACCTGACTGCAACAATTGGGTTTTGTTGAAATCCAGGAAGTGATTGAATTTTAAAATGTTCGGAAAGCCAGTGGTATTTTTATTTTGTAAAATTGACTTTTTATGTTCTTCAACACGAATGTTTATATTTCTTCCTGTTTGTCCCATATAGAAAGCAGGACATTCGTCGAAAAATATTTTGTAAATAGCACTGTTTTCTCCGATGTTAGATTTTTCTTCGTTATTGATCCGAGAATGACTTCAAGCTTCTTTTATTTGTACAAATTGTTTTAACGTTATTTTTCGATAGTCTGTTACAAATTTTGCTACTCAAATTCGGCACATAATTTATTGGGAAATATTTTTGTTCTTCATTAATAGTTTGCGTGGGGTATATTGAATACAACAGATTCTTATTCGTTTTTTTCCAATGAGCTTATCGATAAGACTTTCACTGTAACCGTTATTGGTGGCTATTAATTCAATTGTATTAATTATACAATAAAAGAAACTTGAAGTCATTCTTGCTCAATAATAAAGAAAAATCTGACATCGGAGAAAACAGTGTTGTTTACAAAATATTTTGCGACGAATGTCCTGCTTTCTATAGTGGACAAACAGGAAGGAATATAAACATTCGTGTTGAAGAAAATAAAGGGTCCATTTTAGAAAATAAAAATACCACTGGCTTCTCCGAACATTGTATAAAATTTAATCATTTCCTGGATTTCAACAAAACCCAATTGTTACATTCAGGTAACAAAGGAAAGCGCCTTGACCTTCTTGAAATTCTCGAAATAAGTTCCGCCCATAACAGTAAATTACCCCTTGTAAACGAACAAATTGATTTTCAGGTATCACCTTTGCTTTTGTCTGTTTTATAAATTAGGATGTAATACTCTCCTGTAGTCAGTCTTGATAATGAGTTCATAACTCGAAACATGTGTCGACTATCCTTTACTGCTAAATACAGTATCTAATTATTTTTATATAGTGAAACTTAAGCCAAGTGTGATTTATTTCAAAGTTTCAACTTTATTTTTTATGATGTTTCACCAAGTGATGTGCGAGAATTTCTATCTCAATTATCAATTAAATAACCGAAAAAAGTGATAAAAAAAAACATAGTACTCAAATTGTTTCTCATTTATAGTTAATGTTACAAATGAACGAAGTTATAAAGCCGAGGACGAGGCAAACTTGCTCTTTTCGAACAGGGTCTTCCGAGGACGATGAAATTCGGCATTGGGAATAAATTGATTGAAATCCTAACTCGGCATTCATATCGAATCTGGAACGAACGCTCGGCCACAAAATTTAATTCTAACCGACCTCTCCGAATCCGTCGTCCTTTAAATCACGCCTCATTAACGCGCGGATTCAAACCGATGACTACCAAAATATCCGAAACGAGTATATTTAATGAGGGAGGGATTTGGGAGTTTCTCACCGTCAAGAAACGTGTTGAGCATTATTTGGAGTAGTCGATTTTCGATAGACCCATATCGAAAAATAAGTTCCAACAAAAATAAGATAAAAAAGGTAAATATGAATAATGAAACATAATTTAGTAACAATTTTCACAAATACTTGAAAAATCGTCAGAACTACAATTGGTTTTATTTACTCGGGATATATAGTTTTTAACGTTATAAAGAAATAAAAAACCAACTTTTCACAGGTTGAAATAAAATATATTGATTAAACGCGTTTCGTCATAACATTGACTTCATCTCGTACTACAATACAATACAATTTACTCATCCCAATAAGTATTCTAAATTATGGAATTATAAAACAGGCTATTTATACGAAAAATTGAATATAACAGAGGGGTTTCTAGAGAAACTAAATAACAATAAGCAATTCATTCAGAGTTATTAGTAGGTAGGTACATTGACAGATTAAGGAGAGGAGAAGGGTTTACTTCAATCTGGTCGTTAACTAGGTTTCCGGAATTTTTATATTTATTGATGTTTAGTGATTCACAACAGTTGGTTTTGTGGAGACTATTTTCTAACTGTAGTATATTATAATTGTAATTAAAGGTATGGTTTTCTTGAATAAGATGGCACGCATAATTAGAGTCAGTTTTCTGCTTAATTAAGCTACGTTGGTGTTCGTGTATTCGAGTTTTGAAATTTATAATTGTACATCCTATATAGAATTTTTCACAATCGTTACAGTCTAGTCTATAAACACCAGTACGTTCATCTCTATGAATTTTTGATTTGTTGTTTTTAATCAATTTTTCAATGCTATTGTTGGTTTTATATGAAACTTTGAAATTTTGTTTATGAAGAAACATTTTCAGGTTTTCATATTGTTTTTATGGATTCTAGATCTATTATTATTCATAATAGTTTTCCAATTTTATAATCGGTCTGGAAGGCTACGGTCATAGTGTATCGCGAAAAAAATGATACACACCTCTAGACTATTTTCTTTGGGACTACGTGAAATCAAAAGTGTACGTGGATAAGCCGGCTAGGATTGATACATTGGAGTCTAACCTCACTCGCGTAATTTTCAAAATACCACCCGAAATGCTCCAAGACCTTTTCAAATTAGTTTTTAGGGCTCCGTACCCAAAGGGTGAAAGCGGAACCCTATTACTAAGACTTCGCTGTCTGTCCGTCCGTCTGTATGTCATCAGGCTGTACCTCAAGACCCGCGATAGCTAGACAGTTGAAATTTCATAAATTTAAAATTATGTATTTCTGTTGCCGCTATAACTAAGTAATACAAAAAAAAAATTAAATAAATAATTAAGGGGGCTCCCATACAACAGACGCGAATTTTTTGCCCTTTTTTGCTCGATATCAATAATGGCAACAGGCATTCTAATAAAAAATAATTTAAAAAAATAAAATAAAATTCATTTTAAAAAAAATAATCAAAATAAATATTTAAAAAAAATAATTAAAATAAATATTTAAAAAAAAATAATTAAAATAAATATTTAAGGGGGGCATAGTGAATGGTACGGAACCCCTCGTGCGCGAGTCCGACTCGCACTTGACCGGTTTTTTTTCTTATGCTAGTAGGACTTTTTTCCTAGGGGATACAATTAGTGAAAATATATTTTTAAGGGATACGCGATGAAAAATGGTTGAGAACCACTGTTCTAGACCACACAGTAACATTTAAACGCAACCTGTTATTCTGTTCCATCTGTGTTATCAATTTTATATGGGGATGTATATTTTAAGAAATCTATGAATATATCAATTGTCCATCCGTTTCCGTAAAACGAACTTATATAGTCGAAAGATACAAGAACAAGAACGACCCTTAAATTACACGTTCCCATCAGATAAGTACAGAAATGAACGAACAATTATAATATTCCTGAAAAATTAAAAATTCTCAAACACTAATTTGCTACTTGTAAGTAGACATTACGTGCACTGACGGTTAATAACAAAGCAATAACACTTTTAATGAGTAATATTAAAAACAGTAATATGCCAGTTGCGTCTAGAAATCCATAAAAGTTACCTCCTTGAATTATTGACCTTGCATAAAATAGCAATATCATTATAATTCCGTATCATAAAACACTTTAAAAGACAACGTCTGTTTTATTATCATGCAATTATCTTTTATGCACTTATCTTTGCGTGTATTTCTATTCGAAAAAATTTCTCAAATATGGCACTGATATGAATTACCCGATTGTATTACCTCTGCTACTTCTACTTAGAAATCGCATTTTCCCGTAAAAAGCATCAAAATCGCTCATTTTATTTTTAATTTGTATTAACATGTAGACATTATAGGTATACCTTCTTTTCCGTAGTTGCGCAGTTGAATTATATTTAATACAAATTCAAATACGTATACTCAAATATTATGAAGAAAAAATACAATAATATTTGTTAAGTTTTAATAATTTTTAAACATTACTTTTGTCCCGCTTTTTTTGTGTATCTACCCTGGCAAATTCCGATCCGCTAAAACAAAATAAATATCAAACGGCCATTTTGCAAATGGCGCTCAATGGCACTCATTGACGACAATTTAGTAATACCAAATAAAGAATCGGTTCAATGGTAGTTATATGTTGATTGGTGCGACGCAACACTGGGGTGCAATTGTTTTAGCAGGGTGAACGTGTGTCTCCACTGGTAGGTCGTACTATTTATATAATTTCCTCAATTTACTTAGCATTAGTTGTTTGAGTTCAACAAGAGTGTGATAGTTAACGTGTGACATTATATTAATCCAAAATTAACGTGCGTTAATAAAAAAATTCAGTTTATGAAGAAAACGTCTCTCCCCTGTTGTATTTCCCCTGGCGAGATTATTAACAGGGGAAGTACTGTATGACCAGGGGAGATAATTTTGATAATTATATATTTGTATAAACTAATTTAAAGATAATTAATGTTCTTATTGAGATATAGTTAAGTACGATGTTTCATAAAAGATAATTTTAATAATATCAAATCTTTCCTTTGACCAAAAAAGTCTTGATGTATTTACCTGGCTACCTAAAAAATAGCTAAAAATGTATAAATTGACTTGCCCTTACGTAAATGTGCACTTAGAAGAAACTAAAGTCGTAATATACGTGTTAAATCAAAAAACTCCAACTTTTTTCCTTGGCCGCATCCTCTATGTACTTGAGACCTCTTATCGTAGAATGACCCATAATATGTAATTAGTATATATATATATATATATATATATATATATATATATATATATATATATATATTTTGACAAAAACTTACCCGACTGTATTCAATTAAAGTTTGTTGATTCATATAATGTATAGTACACATAAAAATATTCTCAAGCATTATTAAACATAATTAGTCAATATACATGACAAATTGTTTCTTACGCAATATTTCCTCTGAAACAAATTAGTCCGTTGGTAAAATATGTTGACATTTGAAACCTAGATATAAGCAACCACAATTTTGTCAGAAGAATCTGATTTTATCTAACTGTGCCCAGTAATTTATAGTAAATAAGCCGCTCAATTAGTTATTTATCAACCTAATTCCCAAATGGTATTGTGCATATAATAACTTATCGATATATATCAGCATCAACTACTGCACCTGGCATTTGACCTTCCGATTTAATCGAAGCCATGCTAACCTGATCCAAGATCATTATATTATGTCTTACTTATTTGCTATTTTCACTTATGCAAAAATCTTTACTTAGTCAAACGTAACAGGAATAATTTCACATAAAAATAAGGCGTCGAATTGTTTTGTGTTCCCTTCTTATTACGAGCAAGACCTACTCATTTGATGATCGTAAATAGTACACATTATATTGTCCTGTTTAAATGTGATTGGAATTTGTTGATGACAAAAATTTGCTTCAATTTCTTGGTGTCGAAAAATTTGTTCTCTCATTTTATAACGCCCTAATCACCTAATTATTCAATGATTTTCAGTGGTACACAATATATTGTCTTGTTTATATGTGATAGGAATTATTTCATGACAAAAAAATTGCTTCACTTTCTTGGTGTTGAAAATTTGGTGTGTTTATTTATGACGAACTAATCACCTACCCTTTTGATAATTTTCAGTGGTCAAATATATTATCTTGTTTAAATGTGCAAGAAATAATTTCAATACACAAAATTGCTTCACTACTTTTGGGCGAATTCATTTAATGGTGCCCTAATCACCTATTCATTTGATAATTTTAGTGATCCAATATATTCCCTTATTTTAATGGAATAGAAATCATTCTATTACAAAAAATTGCATCACTATTTTGGTGTCGAAAAGTTTGCTCCCTCATTTCATTAAGCCCTAATCACCTACACATTTGATGATTTTCAGTGGGCAAATATATTCTCTTGTTTAAATGTGATAGAAATCATTTGATTACACAAAACTACTTCACGATATTGGTGTTGAAAAATTTGGACACTCATTTTATGACCACTGTTTCTATGGTAATTTATATATTCTACGTTCTAGTTCTTGAACATATGCAGGAGTTGTGTAAAAAACTTTTTCGTACACCCCACAGAAAATAGTCAAGTGGAATTAGATAAGGAGATCTTGCGGGCAGTTCTATAAAACTCCCTCATATCACTGAATATACCAATCTAGCATTAGCGTAGGTGGTAAATTTTATGGTCTAATGTAGCATTTGATTGACTTTCGTTTTTTTTATTCTGAAGAATATGTCTATTAAATTTTATTCTGAACAAAATTGGCAAATATAGGTAAAATATCAAGGTTTTTCGCTATTCTTGAATTTACGTGAAATAAAATGATACAGATTGTTTAGTTCTATAATGACACTGCACGAATCCTTAAGCATTAATTAATTTCACACAAAGGTTAATCCGAAAGCTGTTTACCAACAATCGAAACGCTTAGTTCCTTCGATCCACTTCATCATAAAACATTGTATACGAACGGATTTTCCTTTCTCCAAATCAGAATCTAGTAAAACTCAGTCGACAAACAAACACATTTCTTCTGCAAACACATCCTATCTCGGATTTTCAGGTACAATCCAGGGAAAAACGTAGACCAATAAAATTCCGTTAGAAAAGTACACGACGCTTGCCGCCTCTTTGTACGGCCATCCGAGTCCCTGCCTTCGCAGGGATTTCGTATAAAGACAATATTGAGTCTTTTTATTGTTAAAAGTTCGGGCCGAACATATGAGAAATGCCGGCGAACTGTTATGTGCGACAGATGAAACAGTCGGACATTTTGTATCCGGAGTGTTCCCCCGGGTGCAGTCTGGGCAAGGAAGAACCAAGGGCGAGATCTACTAACCATTTTTTTTCTCGACTGGTTTTAATACCGAGAGCTGCCGTTTCAGTGTCGACATTTCGTTCAATTTCGAGCTATTTCCCGAACGTTTTATGCTAGAGTACAATAATAAAACGTATTTCCACGAAACTATAGCTTGAAATGATAAGAAATGAAATAATTAGAGAAATAATTTTTTTTTATGTGATCTAGGTATGTGGGATTTTGTTGGAGTGATTTAATGAATGAGACGGAAATGTGTAACATTGAATTCGTCAAGGTTTCATTTAATTGATGAAAGAATTTCTTACACCTTCGTTAAACTAAAATCACAAAAAAAAACTCGCGAGCAGCATAGCTTCATTACTAAGGTCGTATTTTTCGAGTGAAATGCATCGCGTCGATATGACGGATTCAATTATATTTTTGAAAAGCATGCATTCGTGGTTGAGGAAAAAAGTTGAAGCTGTGGATTTTGGCAATTTTTCAAAAACCCGAAAAAACAATAGTTGTTCAATAGTTTTGTTCTACCAAATTTCAGCTCATTTGGTGTGATACGAACTGCTAGAAATGACAATATCTACGTGAAAATGAAGGCGGTTGCCGAGGGGTTAACTGCGCTAGGAAATCTAGAAATACTAAATCCAAAATACTAAATATCAAAAAATGCCAAAAAACTGCATAAAATTGCAAAAAATTTCATAAAATTGCATAAAACTGCAAAAAATTGCGAAAAACTGCAGAAACTTGCTTTAAATTGCATAAAATTGCAAAAATTCTAAAAAATTTCAGAAAATGCAAAAAAAAAATTTAAAATGGAAAATTTTGTATAAAATTGTAAAAAATTGCACAAAATTTCAGAAAATTCCTAGAAACCTCTCGGCCGTTGCAGAAAGTTATCCAAATTTTGATACTTTAATTCCTGCAATCTCAACGTACCAAATTTCAACTCATTTGACTCGATGGGAGCTGCCAATATATATATATAAATATATATATTATATATATATATATATATATATATATATATATATATATATATATATAATATATATATATATATATATATATATATTAATAAATATATATATATATATATATATATATCATATATATATATATATATATATATATATATATCCGACGACATCCGATGAAAAATTTTTCGCATATCGAAAAAACTACTCCCCCACCTGACTGCTTTCCTTCGATACACTGCAATAGTATGCATTTTCATGATTAAATAAATAAATGTATAAATAAATAAATCAATCAAATCTAATGTTTTTCCAATTTGCTCCTCTACCATTACTCTCGCTTCGCCGCTACATCGTGCGATAGTTCACAGATGGCGCTACATTCGTTATCACTGAGCGGACGTCAAATCGACAAACCCCCCGAATCGCACCGAACTGAACCAGTGTCAACCATCCGAAACTCGACGCTATAAATCAATCTCGAAATTCTTCCCAGAGATATATACAGGCCGGGGATTCTTTGCGGTTCACGTTTTACGGCCGAATTTGTTTCGAGCAAGATCTGCAGACGGAAGATACGAGCTACCGGAAATGGTAGACGGCCATGAAGGCAGGTATGTCATTACGCTAATTTATGGCGGCACACAGCCGGAATTCGGTCTTTTGTCCGTCCGTCTCGCCCTTCTGGAGGTACGTTTCCTCTTTCCTGCGGACCAAGAGTGTCCCCGAGGGACTTGAAAGACGGACAAGCCATCTCGAGGCTCGTACCTAGACCTTCGTTTAGATTTATGGGGCATTTCGATGTATTTCACGAAGTGTATCAAAGTCATCGCATCGGGAATCTTAGCTATAGTCTGTCCAGCGACCGTTGGCGTGCACCTCATCAATTGTATATGACGTCGATCGTGAACACTGTTGTCAGACGTAATAAATAATCTTAAATCTAATTAGCTGACCCAATTTTCAACAAACATGAGATATCTTGCATGTTTGACATGGCATTTTTAGTTTGATTAACCATTATTCCCTACCAGAAGTGTCACTCTATATTCATAGATCGATAAACCGAACTTCTAGTTACAAAATCTTCGAAGAACTAGGTTATCTCGGCGACATTAGTCAAGAGGGTCCGACAATGCAAATTTTGAAATAAAATGACAACCTAACGACCATACAATCTATTTTCATTACTAGGAATGTTAATTTTTCTAGAGTGATACATACGATTTGATATGTTATGGACAGAATATTTGTCGAAAGGGATGATCCGGTCACTATCACCATATAACTACTTTTTCTGAAAATTCCTTACGACAGATAAGAATTTTGACTATTTCGAATCTTATTTATTTGGGTAGGCAGAATTGGGTCGTTATTTGCGCATGACCGTGACGTGCAAGTCAACTCTCGCTGGACAAACTTTAGCTAGATCTCTAAATTATATAAATCAACTGAAGTAAAACACTGAATTGATTATACTAAAACTGCTATATCTATTCGACATATATGTTTAGGGCTCTTAGCTCATATTAAAACAAGGATTAATAACAACAATTTATACAATATTATTAGGAAAACACACGGTGGTTTCTTCGGATAGAATGAAATACTGAAATCTTGGTATCTTAGTTTTAAATAAAATTTTTAGTACCTAGGGAAAAACGATCACAACAAGAAGTTAAATTAATGCTAATCGTTTCGTCCACTAAATTGTCATCATCAGGAGTTGAAAAAAATAATGCGGTACCTACTTCATGGTAATAAGTTGGTGCATGAGACGGAAACATATTTCCACACGATGAAATACAAAACAGGTTAAAACTCCAGCTCATTTGCCTACGCAAAAAAAATTTACAATGCTCAACGTTTCGTCGACTAAATTGTCATCATCAGGAGAAAAAAAAGTGGAAAACACAACTTTCGGTATGCTGTACTTCGTGGGAATATTTTTGTGCATGCGACGGAAATATATTTCTATACGACTGAAATATTAAACTGGTTAAACATCCGTTTCATTTCCCTAAGTACGTCTGAAATTTACAATGCTCAACGTTTCATCGATCCAATTGACATCATCAGGAGTTGAAGAAAAAAAAAAGCGAAAAACACTACTTTCGGTATGCGGTACTTCGTGGGAGTAAGTTCGTGCATGCGATGAAAATATATTGGGTTCAAATGTAAGACCCCCTAAATAATTCATTCGTCTCCCATTTTTGGTACCTCTAGTATCTGTTACGTAAAATGGTGATTACAACATTAGTAATAATTACCGAATAAAAATATCACCGAGCGAGTGCAGAACCGTAACGCATAAATCAGTTCGTTCGCAATTAGCCATAAGTAAGTTGTAAAGGAAATTGTTGAATTTATTCCTTCCAAATGGGAGAGCAGTTTATACGGTCCGTTAAGCCTGTTACACATTAGTTTTTACTTTACGACAACTCGAAATATGGCGGGCATTAACACAAATTCTAACAAGCTGTTAACTATCCCATTAATGATTGACTGAAATATTGTTTATTGGACATTTCGTTCGCTATTCCTTTATGGGTCTGTTAATTGCGCCATGAGATATCCTGGGTCGAAATGGCGGAAATTCACTGGGCGAGTAAAATTCCAGCGGTAAGATTGCTCAATAATAAACTGACAAGACAACTAAACTATACATTCGATATTAGAGTAACTTTTGTCTTAATTTCCATTATTCATTAATAGGTATAGGTACTAAGTAATTTTTTTACATAATCTGAATGTTACAACACTTCTAAGCAATGCTTGATAGCTCTGGCATCGAAGTAATGCAAAAATGTATGGAAAAAAAAATATATATATATATACATATATATATATCTATATATATATCTATTTATATATTTATATATTTATATATATATATATAAATATATATATATATATATATAAAAAAATATATATATATATATATATATATATATATATATATATGTTCAATACATCCTTAACTGCCCTCAGGGGCTTATTAAAACAAAAATTTTTGTGCTGAAGCGATTTGTTCAATTTGATGCTTGATGCTATTTTGATATATTTAATTTTTTTTTAATTTTCGAGATTGTTTTTTGTTATTGTATATCTTTTATATTGAAAGTTGTTTTTATGTAGCATGTTGTTTCTGGGCGGTTCTTTATTTGTATTCTTTTGTAAAATACTTAAATAAAAAATAAAAATAAAAAATATATATAATTAATTATAATTGTTAAAAAAATACTTTAGATAAACTCAAACTAATTTGTTTTTTAAAGGTGTAGAAAATGAGTTCAAATCGGAATTCTTATCCATAAAACTTAAAGTGAATTTCTGAATAAAAACAAGATATGTAGCAAAAATAAAAGGAAAGGAACTATCACATCGGTAGAACTAAGCGATACTCAGATATACCTATATCAACACTTCTAACACATTTGCTAATTTGATCTGCTTCCTTCACTGAGCCAGGTAACTGATTATGAATTGAAAATGCCTCCGAAATAGGATTACTGATCCCATTTTTAGTCTGTAAACATTGGTCAGGTATATGCTACACAATTTTCTGGTATCATAGGAATGAACATCCTCCAAGAACCTAAACTCTGTCTATCAATATTTAACAGTATTTTTATGAATTTATTTTATAGAATCTGCATTCTACCAAAATTTGAATTGTTACCGTTAAATAATATATATATATATATATATATATATATATATATATATATATATATATATATATATATATATATATATATATATATGTATATGTATGTATGTATGTATATATATATATATATCAAACATCAAGAAAACGTCAAAACTTTTAGGTCCAGGAAGTCTAAAACGGATTTGACTTTCAATACAGTGCAATAGTAAATTATATTTGGAAAAAATACGACAAAAGATAAAAATAAAAAAGGTGAATAAAAATAAAACAAAACAGGAAAAAGAGAAGAATATCTGAGTGGGGAATTGCTAATTCACAATGATACAAACTGACCATTCCATGAATACTTTTTTTGGAGAAAATACGACAAACAAATAAAAATGAAGAAGGTGAATATAAATAAAACAAAATCAGAAAAAGAAAAGAATATCTGAGAAGGGGATTGCTAATTCACTATAATATAAACTGGCCATTCCATGAACACTGTTTTTGGAGAAAATACGACAAAAAAATAAAAATAAAGAAGTTGAATAAAAATAAAACAAAACAATAAAAAGAAAAGAATATCTGAGTAGGGAATTGCTAATTCATAAGGATACAAACTGGCCATTCCATGAATACTATTCTTGGAGAAAATACGAAAAAAAAATAAAAATGAAACAAAACAAGAAAAAGAGAAGAATATATAAGTAAGTAGAGAAATACTTATTCACAATAATTCAAACTGACTTATTCTATGAACAGGTCGTAATAAGTTTAGATTCTACCTGGCTAACCTCCAGCCAAAGTGCCACCTTCAAAGTTTCCACCTTTCGTTCACTCTTATAAAATTCTTACGTTACCTTTTTCCACGCATCGTCGTCCTTCGTACGCGTGAACGAATTCAACACTGAGCATTATACGTCATATTATGTCATTAGTGTCTCCTCGCTCCCATATCACGTGTACGACAGTCATTACTCGAGTTTATGCAGTGCTTTTATGTAAACATCCTGAAAACGAAAACCGGGAAAATCGTTCAATCACGATTGCCTCGATTACACTAAAACGCTTTTTATGATTTATGACTACGAGTCAAGGTCATAAACATCTTATTGTACGTTTACGGTGCCGTTTCAATTGGCGCCCTGATTGAAAGGTCATAAGAATATGCACGATAAATGTGAAATAATGGCGATGTATCAATTACACTTCTAATGTGAATCAAATCAAATGAAACTGTTTATTTTACCAAAATACTTAAAAACAATTATAATTACCTACTTACAATTTGACATATGGGTCATTCTACGATAAGAGGTAATGTGCACTGCAATCAATATAAAATACCTTTTATATTTTATATCTTGTCATTTTATACAATAAATCTCAGCATCTTAATGTAATTTATCGATTATATCATGATTGAATACCCAATTGAAGCACATTTTTCTCAAATTACTCATTTAAGCATGAAAGTCTCTACTCTGGCTTGTCCCCTTGACATTTTTGGTTGAACATGTAGACATTATATACATTCTTTTTCGTAGTTGCCCAGTTAAATTATATGTTACACAAATTCGAATAAGTATACTCAAGTATTATGAAGAAAAAAATACAATAATATTTGTTAAGTTTTAATAATTTTTAAACATTACTTTTGTCCCGCTTTTTTTGTGTATCTACCCTGGCAAATTCCGATCCGCTAAAACAAAACAAATATCAAACGGCCATTTTGCAAATGGCGCTCAATGGCACTCACTGACGACAATTTAGTAATACCAAATAAAGAAGGGGTTCAATGGTAGTTATATGTTAATTGGTGCGACGCAACACTGGGGTGCAATTGTTTTAGCAGGGTGAACGTGTCTCTCCACTGGTAATTCGTACTATTTATATAATTTACTTAGCATTGGTTGTTTGAGTTCAACAATAGTGTGATAGTTAACGTGTGACATAATATTAATCCAAAATTAAAGTGCGTTAATAAAAAAAAATCAGTTTATGAAAAAAACGTCTCTCCTCTGTTGTATTTCCCCTGGGGAAATTATTACCAGGGGAAGTACTGAATGACCAGGGGAGATAATTTTGATAATTATATGTTTGTATAAACTAATTTAAAGATGTTAATGTTCTAATGTTAAGTGCAATGTTTAATAAAAGTTAACTTTAATAATAGTTTTATCACATAAAATCTATCCTTTGACCAAAAAAGTCTTGATGTCTTTACCCTGCCTTATGTATTTTCCCTGGCTACCTAAAAATTAATTAAAAATGTATAAATTGACTTGCCCTTGCGTAAATGTGCAATTAGAAGAAACTAAAGTCGTAACATACTTGTTAAATCAAAAAACTCCAACTTTTTCCCTTGGCCGCATCCTCTATGTACTTGAGACTTCTTATCGTAGAATGACCCATTTAAGAAACCGAGACATACAAACAAGTAACATTAGAGTTACCTACGTACTTACGTTACTGTGACATACAAACAAATAACATGAAAATTACATAGCTACGTAACTCAGATATGTAGAATGTATAGTACTTGTTACATTTTTGTTTGCTATTGATAAAATAAAGATCTACCTATAGGATAATTTTCGAGCAGTTTGTTCACGGAAACAGATTTAAAGGAACTTTAATAGACAAATGTCCGCGGGTATAATCTTCCAACAAAAGTTTTCGAATTTTTTTTTAACCACATCTATTCGCCATTTTGGGAGCAGCACTGGATGATAGAGTTGTAGAACTTGAAAGTGTAGTCGTGAAATTCAGAATGATAGTTGCCAGGGGAGCCGTTTCGCCGACATGCAGAGAGAACTTCTTGCCCTGCCCCAGAGTCGTCGCGTTTCAAGTTTTAATTCGAAATTTAAAAGGTTTTTCGCGAGACGAGGATATTAAACCCGCGTACCAGTCATTCTTCATAATTTCCCTTGATTTACGACCTGATTAGCCTCGAAACTTCCGAAATTCGCCCGGGTACTGGAAATTATTTTTCGTAGAACACGTGCGAAGGGGTTGCGACGAGAAAATGAGGCGAATTTTTCATCTCGAGAAAATCGACTTTTCAGGTTTATTATTTGGAAAATTATAATTGTTACTCAGTTAAATTAGTTTTGTTTTCCAAAGGAGATCAATCATAAAGATTTGACCTTAATTAAAAAGGTGGGCGGCCCTCTATTTCTACAGGATATTGATTTTATGGATGAATAACAGACTTTCGAGAGATAATTAAGGGAGATGTCGATTTTCAACTGAGTTGTTTCAATGGAAAATGGTTTTCCATGCTATGCGTGAGTTTCTTATTAAACGCGAAATTTCTATTTACTTATTACGTTCAATATAATTAGAGTATAGTAAGAACATATGTAATAAACAACTAAAATTTTTGGCTAACAGAAAATACATGTGAGCAGCAGGATTAAACCCCTTGAGCCTTAAGTTAATTTGAATGGTGTATATATATACAGAGAAATATAAAGGTATACTTTTTTTTGGGTCATTTGCTACCTTTCCACCCTTGGACCCTGAGTCCTAAGAGTCACAGTTCAGAAGATATTTTTTTTTTTAATTCTGAAACTATCCAAAACCTCGTAATTTTTTATCAATGCCTGTAAAAGCACAATTTGAAAAAAAAATCTGTAATGTATGCTTCTTCAAATAAATGATTTTTCTTCCAAATTACTGTGCCAAAGAGACATACGAGGGTTTTCATTCAACAAAACATTTCCTGTTTCTTTTTATCAATGTGTAGAATACCGAAAAAAAGAATGATCATCAAATGAAGAAGTTCTCAAATGAAAATGAAGCTCTCAATTGTTCATTTTCAACATTGACTTTTGAAGTTTTTTACAAAATCAATAATTATGTGGAATCAAAATTGTCGTATGATCCTTCGATACAGTAAATTGGAAGAAAAACTATTAATTATTTGAAAAAGAATACTTTAAAGAATATTTAAATGAAGATAGCGTTTATACAGGCATTAATAATAGTTATTTATGTACCAAGTGCGTTATAAAGATCGTAACGCCCGATGAGCTTTAGGAACTAGTAACGCACGTGGTGCATACAAAATTTAATTTTTCACGAAAAAATTATTTTATTATAATGAAAAATCGATTTTAAAATCGGTTCATTGCTCCTATACCTTCCATTTTCCTCCTCATAGTAGGCATGTCATTTGTTGATATATTGACGTTTGTAAATATTTTTGTCATCATATTTAGTGAATGTCATTGCTGCTTTCTTTGTGTAGTCTTATAGAAATAATGGAAATAAAAATGAATTAACCCAAGAATATCATAGAAAATGCAGCCAAATCTGAGAATAATTCATTGCCCGGGGAATCCAGAGTAGTATACGACAAGGATTATGAAGTATTTAATCAATGGGAGTTGCTTCATTTCTCCTCATACAATGAGCGGGCGTTATGATCCATAATGACCACTCATAACGCCCTAGGGCATAATGAGTGTATTTATAGCATACGTTTCTAAGGTAAAATTAACAAATAATATAAGTACAAGTGAAAAATAAAAAAAACTTGAGAGGTTTTGATGGCGAATTTTCGGGTGCTTTGAGAAAAAAAAAACATTTCTCGTCAACCGTGACTCATAGAAACGAGATTCCAAGAGTGCAAACTTAGCAAATGTCCCCAACAATATACCAAAAATAGTTATTTACACTACAAGGGAGGCAAGTGATACTTACCAGTCGAGGACGTAGTTTGCGCCCGAGCGTCAGCGAGGTCTGTCAAAATAGTACGAGACTGGTCAAGAATACTGCCTCCCGAGTTTTGTATTATATTTTTTCTACACCACTTCTCTTGAATCAAAAAAATTTTTTTTGTTTATTCTATAATTTGAGCAATTCAATTGAAATAACCTGTATGTATGACAGATCTACAAAAGCCTAGTGTCCCTTGACACAACTGGTTATGAAATGGTTGTTATGAGATTCCCAAAATCAAACAAAAGTTCTGTCAGTGTCAATTCAAAACTTGTCATAATGGATGTAGATGCAGTTGCTGATGCAACTTGTGCTGCTTTATTACCTCAGAAATCAAAGGAACGCTACGAACGGTGCTACAAGGAGAAAAAAAAAATTACTCTTTTGGTATATTCTTGGAAGCTTAATTGAAAAAAAAATTATTATTTCCCAGAGGGAGGTAAGTATTTACTTACCTCCCTAGGGAGGTAAAATGTACTGTATATTACTGGAAAAATGCATACCAAAAAATTTTCACTTACAGCACTCATTTTTATATCTTGCAAAAACACCACAAGAAATTGAAGAATGGATATACATTTTGAATTCGCAGAAAACTTCAATTCAATCTTTTGTGTTCGCAATTGGCGAAGATATAACAAAAATTCAAGGAGAGTAAACATACTTCGATGGAATTAGATATAAGTTTTTCAATGTTATAAGAGCTGTTAATAGTTGTTTAAATATTATTTATGTTTCCAATTTAAGTTTTTCTCCAGAAAGTATTATGTTTTGGTCGTTTATTGAATACTTTTTTTTAAACCTCGCGCTAATCCAGGAATTGTATACAGTAAAACACATATCTTATGTCAATATTTGAAAAATAAATTGTATTATTCCAATTCAACGAATCTTTTGTGTCTGTTTGTAGTTATCTTTGCAACGTACTCGTTCGACAGTGCCATCATAATTGCTTGGAGCATTAGCAATAATATATAGACATTTTTTCCCTATTTGCAATTTCATACCTGTCACTATATATATATATATATATATATATATATATATATATATATATATATATATATATATATATATATATATATATATATATATATATATATATATATATATATATATATATATATATATATATATATATATATATATATATATATATATATATTATATTATATATATATTATATATATATATATATATATATATTCATATTATATATATATATATTTATATATATATATATATATATATATATATATATATATATATATATATATATATATATATTTATATATATATATAAGTCTAGTCTATTTTATTTATGAAAACAAAAGGTGCAACTAGTAGGCTCAGATTGATGTATTTTTACATTATATTAACGTCTTCGAACATTGAACGATGTTCGAAAGTCATTGTGCGCATGGCTTAGAATCAATGTATCGCTGATTGAGTCAATGTCCTGGATTCCTTAATTCAATGACTGCAGGTGATCGGTTGATGTACAGAAAACATTAATATCATGCTGGATGTTGATTGACTGATACACAATGGTCATTAGTAGAATGTACTTTGTTTTGAAATCCAGGTGATGAAATTAATGCCTCTCGGGGATTGATATAATCACTTGAACATCAAGCAATCAATAATAATACATTGAATCAATGAACTTGAGCATCGGTTGAAAATTGATGTCCGAATACATTATCTCAATGGTTTTATTCATTATATTCACGTACGTTTTTCGTTCTGTGAATCAAACAAAAGTTCTGTCAGTGTCAATTTAAAACTTGTCATAATGGATGTAGATGCAGTTGCTGATGCAACTTGTGCTGCTTTATTACCTCAGAAATCAAAGGAACGCTACGAACGGTGCTACAAGGAGAAAAAAAATTACTCTTTTTGTATATTCTTGGAAGCTTAATTGAAAAAAAAATTATTATTTCCCAGAGGGAGGTAAGTATTTACTTACCTCCCTAGGGAGGTAAAATGTACTTACCTCCCCCAAATCAGTTTGATAATGGAGTACTTACCGAATAAGGTGTAGAAAATATTTTTGTGTATGTTTCATGTTCCGAACAGCCGTATATATGAAACATCAAAAAAAAATCGAAATTCATTGTCTAGAACTCTAGAAGGTCTAAAAACGGATTTAAAAAAAACACTCCCGCATATGACTGTTGACTTCCTAGTTTCGATATGCTGCAATAGTCATTTTCAGGAATAAAAACGCAATATTACCACCAACAATTTCATCCCACTTTTATCGTTCTTAAACGCCCGCCAATGCGTTAGGATCTACGGTTTCCGCTTTAAATCGACACAGGCAGTATAGAAAATTGAATATTTCGAAGAATGCCTCATTCTTAGGTATCCTACTTACCCCGAAATAGATTGGTGGATCTGTATTTCGTACGGCATTGTCGCTACTCTTCGCCGAGTTTACCTAAACACGTCACCCATTGTGATTTGGAATCGAGATTTCGGCCTGTCAGGTCGACAAATAAGCTCGCAAATAAGGGCGAACAAGCGGAGAAAAACGACAATGGAAAATCCCCCACAGGGGTGGCGCGGAGACGTACGTTCCGAACAAGGCATGTAGTACGAAGCGTTGCGGAGTTCCCATTGCCAACAAATCGAAATATATTACATAAAATGAACAAGGAATATTTTTCAATAATTTAAAAATTAACAAGGGGGCATTCATTAAGTACGTGAGATGATTTTGGCGATTTTTTTGACTCCCTTTCCCCCCTTTGGTGAGATGTCGTGGGTTCTTGCTCGACCCCCTCTCCCCCACCCCGAATCTCACGTGAGAATTTTTAAAATGCATATTTGTTATAAGTATGAATGCTGTGAAGTAAATCAGTGAAATTTTATAAAAATGTGGGAAAAATTAAGTTGACAATAAAACAATAGTTGTAATAAGTAACATTTTTTTTCAGTGAAAATTATTAGTGCATCGTATGTTTATTATGAAAGGTTGTGGAATTTTTTTGTGAATAATATTCACATATATGAAGAAGAAATATTTACTACAAAAAAAGTATTTACTCTTAATAAATATTTAACAATTGTTAACGAATAATGCTAAAAAATACTTTTTCATATTTAATGAATGAATTAATTGTTTCCAACCAAATGAATCTATTTATAGTTAATAAATTATTCCATCAGTGTATAATTAAACCGCGATGAATATTTTTATTAATGAATCAGCTAAGTATATTTAAGTGGAGAAACATTTTTTACTTAAGTTAACCCAGTTTTCTAACAATTTTATTTTGCGAAAAAAATTACGTGGTATTTGATGAGACCACCCCTGTCCCCAAGTGAGATTGAGTGAGATTTTTCTCGATTCCTCGCTTCTAAATATTTGAACGTATCCATAGCCCCTCTAGAATAAAAATTTATCTCGGAAAAAAATTAACAAAAACGGTTACAAACAGTAAAAAATGATACCGGGAAGTTGTCAAAAAATGTAATTTTATGTATTAAACAGATCCTCCAAATTTTATTCCATTATCTCCGAAAACAATAAAGTTGTAATTGTCATAATGAATGTTTATTATTGTATTATTATTTTACGTTTTTTTTTTAAATATTTGCTTTTAGAAATTGCTAAATTGTTGATTTAGTATCGACATCAGTAGGTATTTAACGTCGATGTTTGTTATCACAGACACATGCTTGTTCATTGGTAAGTATTAATGAATTACCATCAAGTTTATAATGTTTGTTCTCAGTATTTTTTTTCATACGTCAATACTTCTCTTGTAACTCCGCTTTCAGAAACTTCGAAACTGCCAATGATTTCATTAACGACTGGTTCAGATATATATTACAGACTACGTATTGTGTACCTTCTTGACCTCACAACACAAATTTTAGTTACAATAACGTTCTATTCTTCAAATACGTAACCAAAGCTGATTATCGGGAATTAACACTGATTGTTGTACACTCGTATATAGCCCGCATCACAAACAAGTAATTGTTACTAGTAATCAGTGTTTCGTCATTCTTTTCACATAAGAGAAGGAAAATTTTAATACTTACTACCTATGTAAAAGTAAGACCTGACATACCCGTCAATTTTAATTTTTTTTGAGTGATAGTTTTTTTTTTCAAGTGCATGGTCGGAAATGGGCACTCATTTTTCATCATCTACCTTCATGGGCTTGTAAACTTTATATATCACCCAAAATGCAATTAAATGATAACCAATGAAACTCATGAAGCTTGAAGAAGTTGTCGAATATAATTATATTAAATATATATATATATATATATATATATATATATATATATATATATATATATATATATATTATATATATATAAATAAATAATATATATATATATTATATATATATATATAATATATATCTATATATATATATATATAATATATATTATATACTATATATATATATATATATATATATATATATATATATATATATGCAGTGGCGCCGACTCCATGCTACCTGAGAGGGCCCGAGCCCCCTCAAAAATTCGTGTGAATTTTTAGTTATATTAGATAGATGATCGATATTTGCACCTTTCTAAAGACACTCTAGCCCTAATAATGGCATTTAGAGCAATATTAAGAATCTTTATAAAATAGAGAATTAAATAAGTACTTATATACGGAATGTTAAATTTTCAGTTTCGAGATATTAGTACTAATTTAGTACTGTATTACTATTATTACTATTTTCAAATACTTGAAAATTTTCATATTTATTATTTTATACTTAATACTTACTTGAATACTTTTGAAGCATTACATTTGAGATATTGTTTTTATTTAATGAACCCAGAGCGTTATTCGAAGTTAGCTTAAAATAGCCTAAAAAAATAAGCTGAGATTAGCTATTTCACTTATTATTCAAAGGATTTATCGAAATATAATTTCAGTCTTTTCAGAGCTATTTATTCACTGCACTCGAGACTGCACCGTAATAGCCTATAAGCAGAATTATTACTGTAAATTTAATAAGTTTTTTACGAAAATACCGTGCGTGATCATAATTTGTTTCGTTTTTCAAATCCAAAAAATGTGTCACTTCCCGAGTTTCCGCGAAGTTGAGTCTTCGGGGTTCTAATGTTGATCGCATATGACTCTAAATTGCTTAAAAAACTTTAAAACTCACTATTTTTCATCTAAAATTTAGAAAATTTCTCGAAGCAAGACACCCAGTACGGGCCACCCCAATATTTTTTATAAGTCGGCGCCAATGTATATATATATATATATATATATATATATATATATATATATATATATATATATATATATATATATATAAGATTAAAACAAAACTTGAATTTACTACGTTTATTATCACAAAAATTATTGGAAAATATAAAACTGCGATTGCAATTTCGGTCACTAAACCATCATAGGGCAGATTGAGTTAAGAACTAAATATATAGTAATGATTTGACGCTTACGGGTGGGAAAGAATTATTACAGGTACCTAAATAGACAAGAGGAACATATTTCAAGAAGGGCTAATCCAAATGGGTTGACCCAATTGATACAATAAAATGTTCATAGAAAATCATTATTGTTTAAATATACCAAATATAGGAGAATATATCAAGTCATCTGGTCGTTCAGCAAGATATAGCCTTTTGCATTATGATTGAGGTTAAAAATTTCCAATGATTCTAAGTAAGTTAGTTTGGTCCTTTTCGGTAATTTGTGCATAATTTGAAAGAAACTATTTGTTGCTTCAGATATGTAAGTACATATAGGTATATAAATGTAGAATATTTTAGTAAGTATGTGGTCACATAATTAAGTCAATACACATCTAGGGTTTTATGCAAAAAAATATGATATTCCACGTTTACGGAAAAGATAAACCTACACCTACTTACAGAATTATGAATTTATGAAATCTACGTCTATTAAGTTCTAAATATATTGAAAACGACCACAAAATAGTCGAAACGTTAATCAAAGATGAACATTTTGCATAAAACCCTCGATAAAACTTTCAAATTGTAATGATTAATGTGATCAAACACCAATATATCCTAAATATAAAAAAATACCCATATATAACGGAAAAATCAACCAAAGAAAATATATAGGTACTCAATATAGGTACATAATTTTTTTTTTCGATAAAGTGCAATAAAAGTCGATTATTCTCGGAAAAAAACGACAATAACATAAACCACTCTAAATCCACCTCTGCAAACGGTCAAGTATACATAGCTAGAAAAATACGACAAAGCAACACACCCTCCCCCTAATCAAAGATGAACATTTTGCATAAAACCTTCGATAAAACTTTTAAATTGTATTGATTAATGTGATCAAACACCAATATATCCTAATAAATATAAAAAAAATACCTATATAAAACAGAAAAATCAACCAAAGAAAATATATATAATATACATAATTTTTTTTTCGATTAAGTGCAATAAAAGTCGATTATTCTCGGAAAAAACAACAATAACATAAACGACTCTAAATCCACCCCTGCAAACGGTTATACCTACATAGCTAGAAAAATACGACAAAGCAACACACCCTCCCCCTCCAGTCATTCCGTCACTCCGTAACCTCTTTCGAATCCCACTTTCGATTCCTCCGAATTTTAAAAGCGACAAAACGTCATTGTGTCGATGTCGAAACTATTATTTAGCCAGCGTTCGAAGCGGATATAAGCCGGGCTTAGCCAGGCGGGCAGACGACCCGGTTGCATATTACCGTTTTACTCGAACCCGAGAAATTACTCGCCTGAGCCCCCCGGAATCCAATTGAAACGATTTGTTTTGTTGGATTTTGTTACTTTTCTTCGTCCGTTTTTTCGAGCCGGTCGATAAATTCACTAATCATTGACATATACGTTTTTCCCGTTTTCTATTTCGGGTATCCGGTTCCGATCGGTGTACTATGCTACGAAAACGTAGTTAGCCATGAATATATGGGGGCATTCAGTGGGGAGGGGATCGAGGAAAATCTTACTCTTTTTTTTTTCGCAAGAAACAGTATAAAATTGCGAGAAAACTGGATTAACTCAAGTAAAAAATGTTTCTCCACTGAAATATAGCTAAATCATTCTAAAAAATATTCATCGCGGTTTAATTATGTACTGAAGAATTTAAGTATTACCTATAAATAAATTCATTTGGTTGGAAACAATTTATTCATTCATTTAATATGAAAAAGTATTTTTCTAACATTATTCTTTAACTATTGATAAATTTTTATTAACAGTTAATTCTTTTTTTTTGAGTAAATATTTCTTCATATACGGTACGATGTGAATATTATTCATAAAAAATTATGCCAAACCTTTTATAATAAACATACGATGCACTAATAATTTTCACTGAAAAAAACTTTGACTTATTACAACCATTGTTTTATTATTAACTTAATTTTTTTCACATTTTTATTAAATATTACTGATTTACTTGAACTAATATAATTAGCCCAGATTAACTCATTCATATAACAAATATGCATTTAAAAAAATCTCACGTGAGATTCGGTGAGGGGGAGAGGGGGTCGAGCAAGAAATCACGACATCTCACCAAGGGGGGAGAGAGAGTCAAAAAATCGCCATAATTATCTAACGTAATTAATGGGTGTCCCCTATGTCTGATTTCCTACAATATTTTACGGTGTGATTGATAGATTGTACTTTCGTCGAAATTACCTAAAATCCCGCCTTTAAACCCATTGCCATTTTTTTTTAATATTTTGCTTTTAATGTATGCTTGTTCAAATAATTACCTACTAGTATTTATTCCAATTGACAGTAGGTACATACCAAAGGGACATACGACGATTTTTATTATAAAAAACTAGAGATTTTGGGAAAATGAGACAACTTCAACATACAATGTTCAAAAAACAACAATTGAGAGCTTCATAAGTATAATGTTATGCACTTCTCTACTTGATGAACTTTTTAACGGTATGCTACGCATTGATAAAAAAGATCTTTTCTGCTTCAACTTACGGATATTTCGTCAGAAGGGCGGAAATCGTTACTGCATTGATGAGAAAAATAAAAAGGAGGTACTCACTTTGCTCCCTCACACCAGGTAGGAAAGTCATATTCCCCTCTCTAGGGAGGAAATGTACTTTTCCCTCCCTAGGGAGGATATGTACTTTTCCCTCGCTAGGGAGGAAATGTACTTTTCCCTCCCTAGGGAGGAAATGTAGTTTTCCCTCCTTACTTCGAGTTTCTTTTATATAGTGAAACTTAAGCCAAGTGTGTTTTATTTTAAAGTTCAAACTTTATTCTTTATGATGTTTCACCAAGTTTTATTCTTATATTGAAGATTATTTCAGTAGCGTTTATTATGTAATTTGTAATAAAAAACCTTTCTAGATTCTTTCAAACGTGTTACGTGCCAAGTTGTCTCCGTTGAAATTCTAAAAGATGAGAAACGCTAACTCTCAGGTTAACACAAACCATTGGAAGACGTCCAAAATGGCTATATTCTCATTCATTCAGATATTAAAGGCGCAATTCTTGTGACAAACTTGAGCCGAGACTTTAGCTAATCACAACTCCAGTCATGGCTTCTCCGTTAAACTGTCTTATCATCTTCGTTTCCTCTTAGTTTCCTTTTCTGTCGTCCCAGTATCGGGGAGTGTTTTTCTCGGATCATCTGTTTTAAATTCTAAGCAAAGAACCCACTTGGATATGTGATAACTTATTTCGAGCTATAAGTGTATTGCTTTGGTAATTTTTCCACAGCGAAATAGAGAACATTGCTATCTAGTTAGCCTGGACAAATTCTAGTAGAAAAAAATTGAATGTGGTTACCACGGTTACGACTATGACGTTTCATGAACGAGATGTCGGAGTATAATGACTTCTATAAGTTGAACGGTGATAAAACTATGAATTATTTGAAATAAGTAAGTACTTAATTAAAGGAAACAAATTTTTCAACATTTCCAATTTTTGTTTATAGGAAAAGTAGCGATTTCAATATCAACTTCTGTGATATCACATGATTCATGAAAATCTATTCAGTACGATCCAGTAAGTAGGTACTTGAAACCTTAAATATCTAATACTCAAGCTTTTCTGTGAAAAAAACCAATTAAGTTGCATATTATACCTACCTACAAATTTAGAACGGGCGAATAATTCAAATCATTCTATTCATTAATCAGGTTCCTATAATTCGTATGTTTATTTATTGTTAATTTTATGTAAACTATTTTGTATCTGTAATATTTCGTGTTTTTAATCAAAAGAATAATTTTTTATAGAATGAGGTTTACTTTTGGGTAGGTATTTTTTATATTTGGCAGCTTTGTTGGTGCTTCTCTACTCTATTTTGAAATTTCTAATTGTACTTAGAACTAGGAATCGTTAAACTTAAGTTTATAAAGTCCGCTACGTTCATCTGTATTATGTAATTTTTTGAAAAGTTTACCCAAATAAGTATGTTTAATTTGGAATTTTTTTCTCTAATACGTTGGTAAACTTCTTCTATTCCGATTTTGTATTATTTCTTTGCATTCAAATCTGCCATCAAATTTCGTAGATAATCATAATACACTAAGTAATGATTCTTATATTATGTTCAATTATTTATCAAAATTTAATGTAATTATGATCATGTTAGGGTTTTTTCAGTTGACAGGTGTGACAAATTCCAAAAAAGTATTTCCTTGGAACTGAAGATGTAAACTTCAAAAAATATAATTTCCCTAGAGCTAACCAGTCACTTACATGCGATTTTTAAAGTCACCAAATGGAAACACATAAAAACAAACATCTTAATTGTTGGCCAGTGTAATCAATTTATAAAATTACCTACAGACTAGCCGATATGTAATTGATATTGACAGAAAATAATACGAAACCATATAAACGTACATACCTTCTTTCAAATTAAAACAATTAATGGAATAAATACTCTGTCTATCCCTTGTACAGGTACCTACGTTAATAAATCTAAATAATTAAGAACCCTATATTCAAGAAAATAAATAGAACTGTAGGTTCTGCTAACGAGTTCCTTCACAGCACACTTTATTTGTAACATTCTTCCACATTGTCAGTTAATTATGAGAAACTAATTTGCTTGCTACGTCTCCTTTGGTGCGCTTCAAAGCAAGTGAAGAGAAAACGGACGTATGAATACAACCAACCAAGAAAACAGGAATTCAACCAAACCAGAGCACACCTTCAGTTTTTATATCATACTTAGATAGAGGTAGGCACGATATAATAGGCATTGGGGTCGGCCATTTTGAATTCACCTTACTGGACGGACATCAAAATATTGCAAGAAATATATACAATGAAAAATTGATTTTTTATTTCAACCGATCAAACACAACAATAAGAATGTATTCCTGCTATCTGTATTTGTTTTAACATAAAAATCACGGAGGAGGCATTGGAATAAGCACTTGAAATGTAATCATACCTGTACGTTGGAAATGATCATATATAATCCATTTTTGAATTAAACCCATCTTGAAATCACTTAGAACATGCACTGAAACGTTTTTTTTCGAACCCGAATTAAATTTACTTGAATTTCACAAAGAAATCGCCACGGCTGAAATCACTGTTGGCTATGTTTTGACACTTGATCGTAGAACGATTTGCCAGAATCGATTCACAACACTTGTCCACTAATTTTGACACAGAACACGGGAGTTTCTGATGTTTGCACGCCGGTTTCTTTTTAGGATGTGTATATTCCACCTACCAATTTGACTGCATTCCTCTGGAATTCAGTGGTAGTATACGACGAAATGTCAACTGCAACTCTACTAAGCTTCGATACAGCATCTTGCGTTCGCGAGGTGGGGATTCTGTAAGTGATCAGCTTTGTCGTTGCAAGCAGGCGCATATCGATACGAGTTGAAGCTCTCTGAAGGTTAGGTGTATTCCGAATAATCTTAAATATCTGTATTTTTGTTGTGCATAATGCATATTCTTCCTAAATAGTATGGAAAAAGTGGACAAAGTTACAAAAAAAAATAAGAGTTAAATAATTAATCTATATAACGGATTATATTGGAAGTTATTTCAAAAATAAAAAACGGGGGTCGTGGGACACCAGGTTGAAATAAAATAAATCCTGAAATTAATGCATCCATTAATCAATTAACTAGTAAGTGTCATAATGATATAATCTGTTGTTTCTTAATCAAATAGAAAAACTTCGTTATTCAAAATGTCAGTTATGTTCCTCCTGTACATACAGCTTAAATACGGAAAGGAAAACTATCAAACTCTTCTGCCGAATGGTTCTCCCTCTTTCCATGCGTTACCATAACAGAAAAAATATCAGAAATACTATGAAACTTTAATCATAACATTTACTTACAGCGTTTGTAGCTACATATCTGCCGCGAAGAATGTGAAATATATAATTTCGAAAGGACGTCTAGGAAATAAGTTATGAGAAGAAACGCTTAGTGAGGTTGAGCCACTAGTTATTTTATGTAACTAGCGCATTCTCCAATTTGCGCTTATGTCAATTTCTAGTGTTCATTAGTGCTACTTATTATTACACTGGAGGGAAAGCTTCAATCAAACTCGTTTAACGAAGTTTTCACCTTACTTTTTACCCCGAGGCGAAGCTAAGGGGTTATAGTCTCACGACAAAAAGTTGGGATCCGGTCCGATTTTAAAAATTCCAACGGATATCGATAAAACACATATGATTTCATAAGAAAAGTGTTTTCAAAAATTTTTCCCCACGAATAATAAAAAAATTATAGCGTTTTTTAGATTTTTTGTCCATAGACATGTGGTGCTATCTATAAATCTTGAACCTAAACCGATTTTTACAATAATGAATTAAAATGATAGCATTTAATGTGTAGTTTTTTAATTTATATAATACATTCAAAAAATATTGACGTGACGCCACCTAGAAATAAAAAAATTAGTAAAAATTATGAATTTCACTCAAATTTTTGATTATATCTCAAATATTATACATTTTCCGATATAGTCACCATGACGAAAAATGATCTGCGATAAATTATCTTCGAAATGAGACCAAACTTAATTTTTTAACGACATGCACATGCGCCGAGGGGTATTATCATTGCTAGTGCTACGCAGTTGGGTGTCCACATTCTTCTCTTTTATTCCGAGAAAATATTTCGCACGAGTTGTGAGGTTCAGCCATCATTGTAATTTCAGATAACTAGCGTATTTGCCCGAGATTTTAGCCACAATTTAATATAAATAATCATTATACTAGTGAAAATTGAATTGAACACGTATACATTCTCCTTTCTTTTCTGCATTACTATAACAGAAAAAATCCTAAAAATTATCAAAGTGTAACACTGAAAAAGATATATTCACAGTACTTGTAGATACATGTAGATACTCTTCGGAGGTATATTAAGTAGAGAACTCTGAGTCGGCCATTCTATTCATTACATATATAACCTGATAATTCACCATTTTGCACGTCTGCTAAATTTTTACTCATTCTGTTCATTTTAACTAGTTATTATTATAGAGGATGGTTTTCATCAGCTCCATAAAACCTGCGAATAGTTCTAGAAAGCTGAATTCGCGCATGTTGTTTGTAATTGATTTCTACATCTTTTTCCACTGGTTTGAAAATTTTCCGCTCATGCTCCAACCCTTCATTTCCGTCCCTAAAGTTTGAAGATGCCATAATTTTGACAGATATCAAAAAATCCTCAGAAATTGTGTTTCAAAAGGTCTAAAACGGGTGTTAAAACAACTCACATATCACACTTGAGTTTGGATGAGAAATAGTCACCTCTCTGGCACCCCCTTCCCCGAAGATTCCAAAAGTTTCACAGAAATTGCTAAAATTTGAACAGTTTTGTTTTGCCTGAGAAATAACACGAGTAGGTACGAAATTTCAGCTCATTTGGTATGATGGGGGCCGCTGAAATTGGTTAAATGTACCAGAGAATATATACATATATATATATATATATATATATATATATATATATATATATATATATATATATATATATATATATATATATATATAGATATATATAGAATACTCGTAGTCATATGGTCGAGCTTTCGGAAATGGTTATTTCCTTTATCAAGACATCTATAATAAAAGAACAAATTTTGATTTACAACAGCATTCACAAAAAAGTTAAAAAATTACCTACTAACTTGAGGTTATATAAATTTTGAAAAAACGTAAAAAAGGAACAGAAAAGCTGATGGGTACAATCTTGAAACTTCGTCACATATGTAAACATCCATTTCAAGAAATATAAATCTTATTTTATAATTAATTACTGATTGTTGAAAATAAGATTTATATTTCTTGAAATGGATGTTTACATATGTGACGAAGTTTCAAGATTGTACCCATCAGCTTTTCTGTTCCTTTTTTACGTTTTTTCAAAATTTATATAACCTCAAGTTAGTAAGTAATTTTTTAACTTTTTTGTGAATGCTGTTGTAAATCAAAATTTGTTCTTTTATTATAGATGTCTTGATAAAGGAAATAACCATTTCCGAAAGCTCGACCATATGACAAAGAGTATTCTTTAACCTAGCCCAACAATTATTCTGACTGCAACCTCAAAATTTATAAATACATTTTTACTCACCTAGCCAGTCAAGACTACCCGTCTATATATAGGTATATATATATATATATATATATACATATATATATATATATATATATATATATATATATATATATATATATATATATATATATATATATATATATATATATATATATATATATATATATATATATATACATATATATATATATATATAGATATATACAGGGTGTTCTACAAGCTCTATGACAAACTTTGACAGAAGGTAGGTTGCTTGATTTTAAACATTTTTTTTTCAATAAACATGGGTCCGATTCGTTTTTGTTTAGAAGTTACAAGCATTCAACGTTTATTAACAATTAATTATAAAAATTGAAATTAAATGATAATCACAAAACTAAAGACTATAAAAATTGTTCGAAATGTCCACCCTCAGCTTCAATGCAAGCCTCACATCGACGAACTAAAGATTCGGTCACTCGAAGAATGAGATTTGGATCATTTCTTATTTGGTTAGCAGCATCTTGAATTCTTTCAAGTAATTGCGATTTCAACATGGTAGAGCAGCTGCTTCATGTGTCCCCATAAATAAAAATCCAGAGGATTTAGATCGGGTGAACGAGGTGGCCATAATATTGGATCTCCTTGACCCATCTATTTATTCGGGAAATGTTCATTTAGCCAAGCAACTACTTGTCTTCCCCTATGTGGCGGTGCACCGTCGTGCTGATACCACATATTTTGAATAATATTAAAATGTACGTCATCAATTATTTTATTTAGAACTTTCACAAGAAATATCTAATAAATAATAAAAATGACACTAACAATAATTATTTTCATAACAACCGATATTTCTATTTATCAGTCTACGTTTTTTATTGAAGCAGGTGTATATTTTATAAGTGTGCTTTGTTTAAAATGCTTAGTGACTTTCTATCACTTCCTGGTTGACTGAAAAAAATTACGATTCTTCAAATGCTTGTAACTTCTAAACAACAACGAATCGGACCCATGTTTATTAAAAAAAAAATGTTTAAAATCAAGTGACCTACCATCTGTCAAAGTTTGTCATAGAGCTTGTAATATATATATATATATATATATATATATATATATATATATATATATATATATATATATATATATATATATATATATATATATATATATATATATATATATATATTATATATCTTACATCAGCAAACTCTCAAAAATAGTAGTCCAGGAGAGTGGCGGATCTAAGGGGGACACGGAGGCACGTGCCCCCCAAGACGTATGAAGATTACGCTCGATATAATTATATATTTGAAGAGGAATGTCTGAAATATATAGATTCTCACAACCAGAAACATAAATAGCTTTACTGTTTTTGTAACGTTACACAAGATTCGATCAGTGGCGTAGTAAGAAATATTTTCAGGGGGGGTTAAATTGTATCGAATCCTGAACTTTAAACATTATCTTTCAAAATTGATATTATGTTTTAATACAAATAAGACCAGAAGAGGTGTCTTAGAAAAATTTAGTTTAAACTAAACCCCCGCGTTACTATGCCTCTGGATTCGATATTTTCATACCTGATTAAAGCTGGTAATATAGGTACCATTAATTTTGGTAAATGTCATATTATCAGGGCCGGACTAACCATTAGGCAGAGAAGGCAACTGTCTAGGGGCCCCGCATCGACTAGGGACCCGTGCACGCACCAAGAAAAAAAATTTCATCGAATGAAAATATTATTTGAAAATTTGTATGAAATTCCTCAACAATATTATTGCTTTCATTCGACACATGTTGTCAATCGATGAAATACTTCATACATACAGAACCATCTAGTATCGAGTAGTAGAACTAATAAACTGTCTTCGTTCAACAAAGTCTCAGAACCGTTTGAATTCATTGTCGATAATGGCCATTGAAAATGATGTATTAGAAAGGGTCAACTTCCAAGATGTTTTGAACGATTTTGTTTCTAAAAGAGTTAGAAGAGTTGATATTTAAACTTACTGTACTGTACAAAAAAGATAAATATCTTGGAAGTTGACTTTTTCCAATTTGTACTTCACAAAACTGTTTTCTTTAGTTTATTGTATCTTATTGCGTTTAACAAGATCAAATTTAAAATAACCGCGTCCCGTCTCATTCATCTTCCCTAACCCATCATGCAACCTGGATCATCATTCATCACTTATCTATAACCTATTCATTAAGACCATTTCAATAAAGCTAACGAGTCAGGTAAGGGGATGCTGCAGCATCAAGTCAAAGTAACCATGTTGTTGCAATATCACATAAGACTTTGAAGTAACAGGATACCTGGAGTCGATCATCTGGAAGTTACTTACATCCCTTTATCAACTTGAAAAAACCTGGGGCCCAGACAGGGTTGCTACCTAGGGGCCCGGAGAGGGTTAATCCGGCCCTGCATATTATGATTGTGTGTGATATGTCAGCGGCGATAATCACCCCTGGGAGGGGTACTGTATACACCTCAAAGTAGTATCTTGAGCCCCCCTGAAGTTTTTTTAGATCCGCCGCTGCTAGGTGTTATGAAACAGATTTAAAAATGACCCCCGTACTTGACTTTCAAGATTCTGCAATTTACTATTATTTCCGGGGAAAATAGGATAAATAATGAAGAAACCCGAAATATGAATCCGAAGCAGTAAATACGTCATTAGTAGCATTTTCAACCGAAACATTTATTAATTACATGATTAATCCTTTTATCTATCATATGGCTAATAATTTTAATCGCTATATTTTTCTCCATAATCTGTATTGCTTAAACGCAGGTCAAATGATAATTCCAATCTTGTTGATTAAATCATCAGAGTGTTCGCCATTATTTAATTTAATTTATTGATACTGTATAAATATGTGTAATCTTCAGTGCCTTTTAATTCAGTAGTTTATGTCGTTTTGTTCTATTAATTAGTGAATTATGAGATTGTTAGAGTTGTTATTGAACGAAATATGTATAATTTTCTTTCCAAGCACGTAATTATGAAGAAGATTTGATACATAAATGTATGAAGTGTTTTTTTTTTAATGCTTGGAATGAGGATATTATTTTTGAAACATTTATTTATATGCTATGTATTATTGAAATGTTCTCCGATAAGTAAAATTTCTGATCAATCTTTTTATCCTTTTCTAATATATATATATATATATATATATATATATATATATATATATATATATATATATATATATATATATATATATATATATATATATATATATATATATATAATATATATATATATATATATATATATATATATATATATATATATATATATATCTATATTTATATGTATATATATATATATATATATATTTATATATATATATATATATATATATATATATATATATATATATATATATATATATATATATATATATATATATATATATATATATATATATATATATATATATATATATATATATATATATATATATATATATATATTTATTTATATATATATATATACATACAAGGGCGCACCCAGGATTGAGTTTCGGGGGGGGGGGGCGGCATCAGAATGTAACATTTAAGTAAGAAATGAAATAATTTATTCATTAAATAGAAACTTACATATATGTTGTATATAAAACAAAACATATATTTACCTATTGTACTATTGTACAAAATTCGCTAAATCAACATGTGAAATTTATGTAAGAAACAACATTTACTCCTCAAATTCTTTTGTTACTATTATAAATATCGGGGGGGGGCTGCAGCCCCATGGCTCCCCCCCTGGGTGCGCCACTGTATACATATAAATATAATATATTGATTTAAATGTGTTTGAATTTTCCAAATATAGTAGATTTCCAAACAAAAATAATAACAATAACTTGTTATTCGAAAAATAAATACTTAGTTCATTTGAGTAAATTTGGTCGAAATGTTCGAATTATGCCTAGGTCATACCCCACGTGAATAAAAAAAAACTAAAAAGTATATTTTCACTTGAAAATTGGAAACGGGCGAAGAAAAACATGATTTGAACTTTGCATGAAATTTCTGAGCATAATATGTTCCAACAAAGACATCAAATATTCAATAGTTATTCACTTGGAAGTTTAACAAACCCATGAAAAAAAAATTCATTTGAAATAGCATTTAAATTTTTCGAAACACTCAATGAAAAATTGAAATTTCTTGAAAGAATACCATTATTTGTAACGCAAGGATTGAAAACACTCGATCACTAAGTAGCTTGTAGAATACAGAATACCCGTAACTGCACGTCGTGCGACCACTGAACTCTCAACAATAATCTTTAGAAGCCTGACTCAGACTGAAAAAATGTAACATCCTAAGCACGACTGCTCTCGGCAAAAATTCCAATAAATTATCTAAATTTTAAATTGAAAATTGAGAAAGATATTGAGCAATATTTTAATGATTAAACAATCATTAAAATGGAAACAGAAGTATGTTTTTATTTACGGAAACCTGATAAGACAGAGGTCCCAAGGATTGTGCAGAAGCCATCGGTGGCGTTGCACTGTGTAAACCGGTCTTTTCGGCAGTGCGGCCAACAAGAAATGAATAAGCTTGAACTAGTGAACGTTAAACATCCCTAACATACCTACTGTGTCTCACTTTTTATGAACAGCACTGGACAGCCAGCAGGTAAAGAATAATAAAGCTCATTTACGAAATATGGCAATTACTAAGTGCGATTAGTGAAGGCAGAGAGATGAATAGATCTCCTAGTATTTATGTATGTGTTTATAATACAAAATATTTTTGGAATTTATACAAGGGCATATAAGATATCGTTAAATAATAATGGAATCAATGAAATAAAAGAAGGATGAGTTTATTGAAGACAGGTGAATTAGAACACGATATCCGTTCGAAATTTAATGGAATCACTCAGAAATGGAGATGCCTTGGGTTCAAATTAGAGATGTTAGTTGGGTCAAACTTCAGAGTTACACGAAAGTTATTCGCCGAGGTGAGTAGTTAAGTCAGTTGAGTGGTTGGGTCAAAACTCATATGAAAGTTCCATCATACATAAGAACCAATTATACATGAGTTAGTTCAGATGAAATTTTCTCAGTAATTTAGAATTCCACTAAGGAAACAGTTTAGTTTGAATACATTGAGAAGCTTTTCATTACAGAGAATTTGTTCTGAGAAAGAAAACTGTGATTTTAAGAACAGAAAATGATGAAATGTATCACTTAATGTGTGTATAATTTTGAGTACCTATTTGGTATTAAATTGCGTAGGTATTTTTGAAGTTTCAGTTGAAATACAAGTGTTCTAAAAATTTTTGCAAACTTTGAAATACGTATACTTACAAATTTCCTACCACTTTATCTGTACTTGTCGATTCACGTGTGCAAATAGTAATCTGTGACAATATCTGTTTGCTTTTGATGATACATATTATGATTACGGATATCCAGGTGTTCCATTACAAATATTTATTTAGATCTTTCACAACAAATATTTCATAATATAAATTTCTTTTCTTTTATTTGAATAACTAGCGACCCGTAAGGCTTCGCAGGGATAACTTTATTTTACTGGCTGGAGAACACCGATAGACGTGTGCGATATAGGCACACCCCGCGCCTGCCAGCCGCTATGCCTCTGATTTTTAACTCTCTGATTCTTCTAAGATATCCATTTTGATGAAATGCTGTTAAGGGCAGTTTTGATCTACATAAATGTGAAACGTATGTAATGTATTTAATTGGATGAGGAATAATACTGTATTGTATGAAATACCTTGGTAAATAACACATATTTTTTTTGTAATATGTAAAAGATAAAAATGGTTACTTTGGGTTATCCTTAAGAGATAAAAATCTACCGTCGCAGACTGTTTTATCGAACTTTTTAAGATATAGTTCCGAAGTACATTAATTTGATCTATCTCGTAAGGTTTAGCCAGCGTTTGCGATTTAAGAGCAGAAAAAATTATTTTTCGGCTTTTCTTTACTATTATATGTATGTATTATGCATATAAACCTTCCTCTCAAATCACTTTATCTATTGCTGAAAACTGCATTAAAATCCGATGTGTAGTTCAAAAAATCTAAGCGAACAGACATCTCTGGAAATGATTGGAAAATAAATTGATGGTCCATGTTTATTTTCCAACATTTAAAGTGGTATTGCAAGATATCGGCAACCAGTGATACACAATGTTGTATTTTTATATTCCTAGTCGATTTAAGAGCACAAAAATATATTTTTTCGGCTTTTCTGTACTATAATATGTATGTATCATACATATAAACCTTCCTCTTGAATCACTCTATCTATTGCTGAAAACTGAATTAAAATCCATTGAGTAGTTTAAAAGATATAAGCGAACATACAACGCAAGCTTTTTCATTTTATACTATGTAGAGATTGTCTAACATAAATATAGTAAAATTATCTGAATGGAATATTGAGTGTATCAGTTTTCTATTATAGAATGAATACATACAATATACTACGTGAGATAATTTAGGCGATTTTTTGACTCCCCCTCCCCCCTTGGTGAGATGTCGTGAGTTCTTGCTCGACCCCCTCTCCCCCATCCCGAATCTCATGTGAGATTTTTTTAAATGCATATTTGTTATATGAATCAGTTAATCTGTGCTAATTCTTTTTTTTTTTTTTTAACTCGAGGGACCTACAGTTTAGCGCCGGTTCCGAACGGCCAATGGGCTTGTAAACTATGTACATTACCCAACAAATTTCAATCTTAAATAACCACTAAATTCCGGACATACACAACACCCAAGAGCGAGGTGGGACTCGAACCCACAATCCTCGGTTTACAAACGGTTTAAGGCGGTTCACCTTACCGCTGGTCTACCGAGGCCTACTGTGCTAATTCTATTAGTTCAAGTAAATCAGTAATATTTTATAAAAATGTGAAAAAAATTAAGTTATCCCTTTCAGGGCAACTGGTTAGCTAGGAAGACCACAGTTTGTTAGTCATGAGTAAAACTGCTCGTTGGCTATTTCAGTATACCAGTGTGTTTTGTGGGTTGTCTAACATAGCAAAATTTGACGTGTACATCGAAGACAGACCGAAATAAGTCGAAGCGCGTATAACGTGCATTTGTTTGCTATAGTTGGACACTACTTAGAGGATCTTTTTTTTTTTTTTTTTAAAAGAGGTGGGACGTGTGCCCTCTCACACGCGCCCGACCTCCGTACAATTTTGGCTTCGTCAACTTGAACATTTAGCCATCAATTTACAATAATGAGGGGAACCACTTAAATCCGGACGCATACAAACACCCAGGAACACGGTGGGAATCGAACCCACCAACTCCGTCAACGAAGACGGCATAGCGTTACTTATACCGCTCAGCCACGTAGCCTTCCTACTTAGAGGATCTGCTGAAACTGTGTGAATTTGTTATTTTTATTTATGAATGGTGGAAAAATGGCTCCAAAGTTATTTACTTATATCTTACTTATGCATTTTCATGAATATATTGAACGTAAATGTTTCCTTTTTTTTTGGAAATTACTAATTTTGTTGGGGTCTCCTGAAGTGACCACTGGGCACTTAATCGTATTATCTTATTTTAGTTCTGAGGAAGCAAGATTGGAGTACCTACCTACTGAATAGGCTTGCCAATTTTCGAAAGGACCAGCCCGGGAGATTTTTTTAAGGAGTTTATTAGGGAGGGGGACAGGGGGTTGAAGAAAATGTCAATAATTTATTTATTTTTAATTTATATATGCCTACTCTGCTTCTAATATTTGACAGTTTTTTACCACAAAATCATAATCTTCAAAAATCTAAGTTTGATTAGTAGAGCGCGGTTGCGTATAATTTTAAAAAACTGGGGAAATTAGCCACCCCGGGGAGTTGGGAGGTTGACCATTTTTACCGGAGTCATCCGGGCAATCCGGGAGGGTTGGGAACCCAATAACTGAATATTTGGAAAATCTTCATGCAGATGAGTTCTATGATTTGTAAGAAATGTTCAGCGTGCAAAGTAGAATTGTGTTTGAAACATGACAAAAACTATTTCATGTTATATTACGCAAAATATGTTATATTGTTTGGTTATATGTTTCTACTGGTTATGTGGAGTGACCACATCCTGCAGGATAATCCTTGTGTTTTTTTATCTTGAAATTTGTTTCATTTTCTTCAAGCATCTCTAATAAACCATTATCAAACCATACATAATATCTTTTCCACAAAAAAATAATTTGGGCCGGAAAGGGTTAATAATAAAACAATGGTTGTAATAAGTATTTTTTTCAGTGAAAATTATTAGTGCATGGTATGTTTATTATAAAAGGTTGTGGCATTATTTTTTATGAATAACATTCACATCGTTCCGTATATGAAGAAGAAATATTTATTCCAAAAAAAGTATTTACTGTTAATAAATATTCATCAATAGTCAACGAATAATGTAAGAAAAATACTTTTTCATATTTAATGAATGAATAAATTGTTTCCAACCAAATGAATTTATTTATAGTTAATAAATTCTTCCATCAGTGCATAATTGAACCGTGATGAATATTTTTATGAATAATTTAGCTATATTTAAGTGAAGAAACATTTTTTACTTAAGTTAACCCAGTTTTTCGCAATTTTATACTGTTTCTTGCGAAAAATTACATGATATTCGATGACACCATCCCCTCCCCCACGTAAGATTGAGTGAGATTTTCCTCGGCCCCCTCCGCCCCCCTGAACATCTCACGTAATAAATGGATGCCCCCTTATGTGTAGATTCGTCAAAGTCACGTAAATCAGTAACTGGAATGTCGAGAATTCTAATATTCTTAAAATGTTCATGACATTATTAACATTTTTTAGCATTCTTGGAAATATCTTTGTGTGTATCGTTTGAAAAGGTTACTTTATTTGGGTCAGGTATTTTGTACGAGAAAAGCTCAAATTAAAATGCATAGACAGTGTTTCCTCAGGTGACCATCTATCATTCATTATCCCATTATCATGACGAATGACACGTGATAAAACAGTTTCTGAACAATTTGTCATTTTACTGACGCGTCTTGATTGTATAAGCTTTCGTAGTTTGATTCTATCAAGAATGTCATTTGTATACTTTAGGTTGATGAGTTGGTAATAGTAACTGTTCTTACAAGTGCGGAAAGTAGAAAATTTCGGCACTTGTCTGCAGTCGAGTGCGGAAAATACACTTTCCGTACTCATTAAGAAAATAGTATAATATATTATAAGGATTAAAAGAGCATATTTTTTTTACGAGCAATATTTGCAGTTGTGAGGCGGAGCGCAGCGCAGCCGAACGAATGCAAAATTGCGAGTAAAAATAGGCACTTTTAGTCCGTATGATATATACCATTTTTTCTCTAACCAAGTCAAAATTAAAATAAATTTAGTTTTATTCAAAAATCGTTGATTATTTGGTAATAAATTTGAACCATAGAGATATTACAGATAGAGGCGACAAGCCATAGGCCGCTCTGTAAGTGGCAACGTCAGTCTCGAAACTCAGTGGGAGCGAAAGAGAGAGACGATCGCAGGGTTTTTCTGTCCTTATCAGATGTAAACATAGACAGACGTAACTGTCAGAGTCTAACCTAACCTTCAGATTCTCTCTCTCCCTCACCCGAGCTGACAAGTTTCAGGCTGGCTTGTCGCCTCTATCTGTAATATCTCTATGATTTGAACACTAATAATTATAACAGCGATAGCAAGTCGGTAGTCATGGATATCTGGTAAATATTGATTGTCAAGTAGACGTCAGTAGACGTACTAATGATATAATTTTTGTAGTAGTTTTTACGCTGCTTTCAAAATGAATCCCGAACACGATGAAAATGTACCTGCGGATATATTGGAAAGTGCCGAAGCAGTATATCTAAATCTTTTGCTACCCAAATCTCGCCAAGTTTATGAACTTGCATATCAGCGATTCATGGATTGGTGTAAAGAAAAAAATGTGCAAAACTATGCGGAGAGTGTTCTTATCGTGTATTTCTCAAATTTAACTAAGACCGTCAAGCCATCCACTCTTTGGTCACAGTATTCAATGTTGCGATCCACACTGGATATCAAAAATGGTGTGGATATTAGTAATAGCATTGTTAAAAAGGCAAAGTGATGGATATATACCTAAAAAGTCTAGGGTTTTTACAAAGGAGAAAGTGGATCGGTTCCTGGATATGGCACCTGATAATGTATATTTGATGATAAAGGTTGTTCTAGTATTAGGAATTGGAGGTGCTATGCGTTTTGACGAACTAGTTCATTTGAAAATTGATGACATTGAAGATATGGACTCGGTCCATATATATATTTCAATTAGAGAGCTCAAATGCAATTACTTTTAGTCCTAGGATTAAAAGTAGCGTTTTTAATCCTAGGATTAAAAGTGTTGCTAAGCAACGAGCAAATTTTTGTACGGTAAGGGAATTGATGGCTTTTGCACCTGAAAATAGTACAAAAATGTCAACATTTTTTGATGGTTGGAGAAAAACATTATTTTCACTAGCGTGCGGGAAACAAGGAATAAACTATAGCAGAAGTATTCATTTTTAACAACAGAAAACTGTAACTATTACTCGAGTATTAGAAAATAATAAACAGCTCTATTATTATTACGTGTATTATTAAAACTATTTATAGTAAAAGAACAATCAGTAGCACTTTATATATTAAAAGCCGAGGTTAGTAAATTAAGCACATTAGAAATATTCTCCAGTTTCTGCACTAGTGCGGAAAATATAACTTTTCATAGTAAAAAAAAATTAATTTCGAAAAATTTTGCATTTCTAAAATATCGGCAAATTTGTAGTTTCTATTCATGCGAAGGGTTGCTATATTGAAGTCCGTTTTTTGTTGAATATAAGATTTCAAATGTTCTTTATATCTGTTAACATAGAAACGGTGTGTTTTATCTACAAAAAAAATTATTTCTGGCGTAGGACAACAAATATAATAGCAACGTTATTTCAATTAATTATTCTAAAACGTTACTTAATTTCATTTTTCCTGGTATTTAATAAATAATATATAGTGAAAGGAACTTAGTTCCAACCCAATGTCGTACGACATCTCTCGTATTTTTCTTTTAAAAACCATTTGACACCAGGCTATCTCATTTGAATAATTGGTGAGAAATCAACTAAAAAATTTGGAAGTATAAAATGTTCCGTTTATAGAGACTAATATCCAATAAAAAACGAATTTTTCTGCTTATACAGTGTGACCCATTTGAAATAGAACCACCCCTGTATATTACGCACTTTTCAATCAATCTCAATTTTTTTCTTTAATAGTAAGCATCAAAAACTGTATTTTGACACAAATTTTTATAACTTTAGTTTTATTTCCAAGGCACTCTATGTTTTTTTTCTCTCATTCAAAAACGGCAAAAGATAATTAGGCAATTTTTTTAAATATAACTACACCACCGGATTCGTAGTCGTTATAAATAAAAACCATCAAAATTTCATGAAAAAATATTGGTTAACAATGAAGTTACAACAACTTCAATTTTACAAACAAAGTATTTGATTGTAATTTTTATTTAGATTATAGACATATTTAAAATCTGGAAACACTGCCGATACAAGGTAGAACACCAATGAACTTGTTCAGTGAAAATCCGAAGCCAAAAACTCAATCCGTTCTACAGTTATAACCCCTGAAAATATGGTATTCGGTGCGGGATATTAAAAAAAATATATTAAAATTTTATATTGATTAAGAATGCATATTCTACAGGGATGGTTACATTTTAAATGGATCACACTGTATAAAATAAATGAAAATATGATGAAACACAGTTCGACAACGACAGCAAATGTTGGAAGTTTTCCTTGTGTAGAAATTCCTAAAACTCTGGAAAATTTCTTTATGTGATGATGACGTTAACACGTATACATAATTTTCTAGTACAACGTAAAGTATTATGAATGTGGTAATACGATGCTCGACCTTCTATTTTCCCGACCCGTGAATGTGCCGAGTTAAAATGTTGTATATACATTCAGAGCAGTATTATCACCCAATTTTCACAACATCGCAGATGGATATTACACTTGACGTTTCGCCCCCGAGTTTTCTTGTTCGTTCTTCCTGGATTCAGTTCTCACTTTCTCTTCATTACTGAGTTTCGGAAACATGTTTTCATCAGTCACCCTTCAGATGGATCGTTCTTAATCGTTATCACGTTCGCTTGAAGGATTATCTTTCATTTTATCCTACGGAACTAAATGAGTACATTGAAAATGAAGACGAAATTGTGTATGGGAAGTTTGTTCTTGAAGATGTTTTGTGAAATGAAATTTTTTTTTGAAGGATGCATTAAGAGTTTAGTTTTCTGATTGGTCAATACTGTAAGACACGCGTATATATATATATATATATATATATATATATATATATATATATATATATATATATATATATATATATATATATATATATATATATATATATATTTCTAAACACTAATCTGTTGTATCTATATTATATTCTCACTAAAATGGAAAATGTGAAGGAAAAAATTATAGTGTTCTTATTCTTCTTAAGGAATCCTATTGAATCCATGCATTTTCATTCCGTTTCTTTGGTGATCAGTGCACGATTCTCAATCAAAATCAATAATTTTTCCATTATCTTCAAGATACATACACTGCCACAATAAAGGGTGTTCAAATTCACATAATTTCTTAAAACTCTATATTCACAAAAGTATAAGATGAGACTTTAACTCATTGACTTAAAAGACTTCTGCACAGTGACTTACAACTTATGATTGCAGCGCCATCTTTCGGTAGGTCACAGATTCACCAAACCATTCTATTATGTATATTTATTTCTGTGAAAATAAAGTTTCATTTCACTCCAGATCAGCGTACTATACACAATTTTCCTCATGAGATCTTGAAGATACATTGCCACAATGAAAGGCAGCTCATATGCACAGAGTGTGTTAAAACTCCATATGCAGAAAATATAAGATCAGACTTCTGCATAGTGACTTACAACTTATGATTGGGGCGCCATCTTTCGGTTGTTCGCGGACTCACCAAATCATCCTCATACATAATATTTAATTCTATGGAAATGAAGTTTCATTTCACTCCAATTAAATTTAGTCTATGATTGTGAATTTGGAGAGCACTTGTGGTCATAGAAATTTCGCCACAGGATATGCATACGAGGATCTATTTGAGCATATTTTACTTCAAATCAGCGCTTGATACCCAATTTTCCTCAAGAGATCTTGAGGATACACTGCTCATATGCACAAAGTGCCTTGAAACTCCATGATATGCAGAAAAATATAATATGAGACTTTTGCACAGTGACTTACAACTTATGATTGCAGCGCCATCTTTCGGTAGGTCACAGATTCACCAAACCATCCTTATATGTATATTTATTTCTGTGGAAATAAAGCTTCATTTTACTTCAGATCTGCGCTCGATTCTCAATTTTCCTCATGAGATATTGAAGATACAATGCCACAATGAAATGCAGCTCATATGCATAGAGTGTCTTAAAACTCAGCAGAAAAATATAAGATCAGACTTCTGCACAGTGACTTTCAACTAATTTTTGGAGCGCCATCTTTCGGTAGGTCACGGACTCACTAAATCATCCTCATACATAATATTTAATTCTATGGAAATAAAGTTTCATTTCACTCCAATTAATTTTAGTCTATGATTCTGAATTTGGAGAACTCTTGTGGTCATAGAAAGCCCGCCTCAGGATATGCATACGAGGATCTATTTGAGCATATTTTACACTCGGTGAATCCTTCACGGTCTGCTTACAAATTCAGTATCTGTCTGTTATCCTGTTTCTACCTTTCCACGTAGTTTTTAATTTAATTACGTGATGTTTGGGGTAGAAACCCAAATTGGCGATTTTCAGATTCTCCATAAATAAACTAAACTACTCAGCCAGAGGATTTATTACTACTGCGTAATTCGAAGAGTACCCCGGGCATAATTTATTACAGGTAAGCAATTTTCATTAAATCTTACTCTGTCCCTTTCGCTTTCACACAACAATAGCATAGAGGTAAGATGACGAAGAAATTGCAGCATCTAGCCGTGACCTATTGTAAGAACGTTCGATTCGATTTACGTGAACAATTTCTTATGGTGAATTTTTTAATTTGAGTAATTGTTTCGTTTAATAACTGTTATTATTTAATAATTAATTTTCAGCAGAAGGAGGTTAACATAATTCGATTTATATATGGAAATACTTAGTTATGTTAGTAGAGATATTTTATTCTAATTTTTCCTGCTATTAATTATTAATTCCATCAAGTTTTTCTCGGAGTTTATCCGAAGTAGTTAATTATAAATGTTTTATTAGTTTGATCTTTCTTTGAAGATTCTATACCACTATCGACTTGACCTGAAGTGTTATAACGATTTTGTAATTCTACATATCATGTGCTTTCAATCTTTCTTCTAAATTTTAGGAAGTTTACATTAAGATAAATAAGTAAATATATATATATATATATACATATATATATATATATATATATATATATATATATATATATATATATATATATATATATATATATATATATATATATATATATATATATATATATCTCAATATAGGTATATAAATTACGTATCACGTTGTTTGTCCGCGATGGACTCCTACATTACTGAACCGATTTTAATCAAATTTGCACACCGTGTGCAGTTTGATCCAACTTGAAAGATAGGACAGCTTACATCTTAATTTATTGTCGCAATATTATTTTTTTCTCCAACCATCAAAAAATGTTGACTTTTTTGTACTATTTTCAGGTGCAAAAGCCATCAATTCCCTTACCGTACAAAAATTTGCTCGTTGCTTAGCAACACTTTTAATCCTAGGATTAAAAACGCTACTTTTAATCCTAGGACCAAAAGTAATTGCATTTGAGCTCTCTAATTATTGAAATTTGAAGAAAAAACATTGTCTCTTACAAACTTAGTAAAACAAACTAATTGGGCAACTATATATAGGTATTTATTTGTTATTTATATTGCTATTGAATGTACAATTGGAACAATTATTGCCAAAACTCAAAGCACCACTGAAATTATCACTAACAATTTTCGAACAATTCAAAAGATTTTCATTAATGTCACAACGCATAGCACCTCCAATTCCTAATACTAGAACAACCTTTATCATCAAATATACATTATCAGGTGCCATATCCAGGAACCGATCCACTTCCTTCTTCGTAAAAACCCTAGACTTTTTAGGTATATATCCATCACTTTGCCTTTTTAACAATGCTCGTAATTTTGAATATTTATTAATATCCACACCATTTTTGATATCCAGTGTGGATCGCAACATTGAATACTGTGACCAAAGAGTGGATGGCTTGACGGTCTTCGTTAAATTTGAGAAACACACCATAAGAAAACTCTCCGCACAGTTTTGCACATTTTTTCTTTACACCAATCCATGAATCGCTGATTTGCAAGCATAAACTTGGCGAGATTTGGGTGGCAAAAGATTTAGATATACTGCTTCGGCACTTTCCAATATATCTGCAGGTATATTTTCAGCGTGTTCAGCGTAAAAACTACTACAAAAATTATATGATTAGTACGTCTACTGACGTCTACTTGACAATCAATATTTACCAACAATACCAGATATCCATGACTACCGACTTGCTATCGCTGTATCACTATAATTAATATGTGTTCAAATTTATTACCAAATTATTAACGATTTTTGAATAAAACTAATATTATTTTAATTTTGACTTGGTTGGAGAAAAAATAGTAGGTATATATCATACGGACTAAAAGTGCCTATTTTTACTCGCAATTTTGCATTCGCTCGGCTGCGCTGCGCTCCGCCTCGCAACTGCAAATATTGCTCGTAAAAAAAATATGCACTTTTAATCCTTATAATATAATATACTATATTGCAAATTATTTGTCGATTATCTCTGTTAGTTTGATAAGATACTTACAGATGGCGGTATAAGGTAGTTAGTTGACTGGATTGAGTAAGTATCCAATAGATGGCGCTATGTTGAAATTACTAACGCTTTACGTGTTGCTGAGGCCAAAGTATAAGTTAAATTCATATTATAGTAAATGCAATGTGAAATTATTCTTATTTTTTTCAATTTTTGTTGCTTTATTGTTTAGAACTCTTATCAAAATAAATATATGTAAGTATTTTCATATCACATAAACAACGTTTGCCAGGTCAGATAGATTGATAGATAGACATATAGGTAGATATATATATATATATATATATATATATATATATATATATATATATATATATATATATATATAATATATATATATATATATATATATATATATATATATATATATATATATATATATATATATATATATATATATATATATATATATATATATATATTGATAGATAAAGTGTTAGATAGATAGATGAATAGATAGATAGATATTAGTTATTTGTTTTACTAGGCATAAAAGCACGAGATTTAATGCCGCGGCTGGTGTTTCATAGCCGAGGCATTAAATCTGCTTTTGTGCCATGTGAAACATATAATTTTTTCTCCAATTTCACGAAAAATCGCCTTTTTAAACTTATTTCAATAATTATTGCGTTTCATCAAAGGTAACTGGCTTTTCGTTACTATGTTGACCGCTGATGAAGTTTTGTAATAAAATCAGTTTTGTGTCATTTTTTCATTTAAAAGTCAATAACTTTTACTGCCTAGGCAGAAAAAGTGAACTTTTTGTGCCTAGGCAGTAAAAGTATATCTTTTAGGCCTATTTAGTGTCATTAAAAAGCTACATTTAATGTCAATTGGAGAAAAATAGTACATTATGTTACTAGGAGTAGAAGGCTATCATTATTGTTGAGCCCAGATTCTTGCACTGCCGAGGCTGTGCAAACTGGGCGAAACATATAAAGGGTCTTCTGCTCCGAGTGACATATACTATTTTTTCTTCAAGCGTAAATTGAAAAAATTGAATACATCTCATACTTTTCAATACTGACAAACATCAAATTAAATAAAAATTAAATGACAGTTCCTACTCACATGACAGTTCCTACCTACTTGGTTACAACGCTCATAATAAGACGTTGCTATCATTTGTCATTATTTTATTACTAGTAAAATAATGAGCGTTCATTATTTTACTAGTAAAAGAATAGGTTATTTCTACGATCTGTGTTGTCGAAAATAATATAGATATTATTATACGCTTGAAGAAAAAATAATTTATATGACAAAACAACGTATGCCGGGACAGAAAGATTGATAGATAGATATATAGGTAGAAAGATAGATAGAATGATAGATAGATAGATATTAGAGTAGAGGTCAAGTAGGCCTCAATGGAAAGCTTTTTTTGAAGTGCATACAACTGTGACGTTTATAGCCAAGAATAGTAAGATTTGTAAGAGTTACAACTTAAAACTTTCAGCATTAAGAAGCCAATTTACTATGCTGAATCAGTTTGTTGCCATGGGTATGGTGCACTCATGTCAAAATATATTACAGCTATGAGAGCCAAACTTTCAATATTCGCTTACAAAAAAAAACTGAGGGGGGATGAACCCAAATTTTTTCGAAATTTCATTTAAATTCAAGGGACACAATAAATTGTTTCCACCCAGGGGCTTACTTTATACCCTTTGTATATATAATAGACTGTTATGTTCTTCAAATGTATATATATATATATATATATATATATATATATATATATATATATATATATATATATATATATATATATATATATATATATATATATAGAACTGTAATGTTCTCTTACATATGAATTGTAAAGTTGGTCTTTTTAAATTAAATAGAAAATAAGTTAAAGGAGGGGGCGTTTACTGTATACCTTCTGTATATATATTGGACTGTAATGTTCTCCAAAAATCGCGGTATTCCTGAAGTTCTCGATAAAACCAAATTTTTCCGAAATTTCATTTCAAATTTAATAAATTCAAGGGACAAAATAAAATGTTCCCATCCGAAATTCTATAATATCTTCCTACTTCTCCATGCCAAATCGAACGCGTCAATCACAAATGGCCCTTGTAATAATAATTCCCGAAATCAAATTAGCCAACGTCACTCAACTTCTTCGTCAACGGGGGTGTACACTCGGTCAGTTGTGATTCATCAGATGAACGTTTTCCAGCATAGGGTAGGGTAAACACGTACGCTGAGGGCTCGGACTAATTAAAATTCTCCCCATTCTAGTATGAGAACTTGACGAAAGATTGAGGGCTGATCTATAACAAATTGGAAATGGAAATAGAATTCGAGCGTTTGAGGAACTCTGAAGAATGTGTAGGATACAAAGAGAGGTTTCGATACGCAAAGTGAGTCTTAGAAATAGTGGCTCAAATTTCTTTATTGGAGTTTACTCATTAAGGAACGATTTGTATATTTAGCCCGCTGTATGAGATTCTTATGAGGAGTTAAATCGAGCGTTAACTAAAAGTGAAACGTTACGTTCCTTTGCGCAACGTACTATGCGCACCTTTCACTTCAACATTATTAGTACACCGCAGCATATATTAGGCTCTACCGGCAACAGTCGATGCATGTGTAGGTATTTTTTATTTAGTGATACTTATATTTGTGCAAAATAAACAAAATTATTAAAAGATTCAAGTTTATAAAATATTGAAAGAAAGAAAAACCTGATTTGACTGACAAAGAATAACGCAGAAGAATAATCTGAAAAACACGTGGATGCGGTGTACTTTATTATTATTTTTGCTTTTTTTACGTCCGTGTGAGAGGAAAAATGTTTCATAGACTACCCTGAGAGTATCCTGCACGCATTCTCAGAGTGTGTGAGACTCCGGATGATGCTGGTTACTCACTAAAAAACCTCTCACACATTCCGTGGAGTAGTTCTTCATCCTGCCCTTACAGCGTCCCTTAACAAAAGAGATGAGCTGCAAGCGGCTTCTATAGTTCATGGGACCTGATGACTCGAAGTGACCCGAGCAACACTGCTTGCTGCGCGTCAATGTATCGGCCAGAGATCTGTATGCCAGAATAATTTTCAATTCTGTCACATAGTTAGCTCTCATTTCGCCTACACAACCTATGATTAGTACGACCATCCTAACTTTATGCCTTGGGTATAGTGTTCTCAGCTCGAACATAAAATCTCTGTATTTTTTCCTTTTCTGTTCTTCTTTCATCACCACATTATTTTCGGCAGGGGATGAAAACTCGACAACAAACAATTCTGTGAGCTCTTTGTCCAGTAGGACTATATCTGGCTTTATTGCGTGGATCTGCAGAGTTGTTGGAAAAGCATAGTTCCAGTATATGCGAGCTCTATCGTTCTCAATAACCGCTTTAATTTCTAGTGGAACATATAGCAGCACTGGTTCTTTGCCTATACCATAAACTTCTCTCAGATGGAAGTAGAGAATTCGGAGCGCCCCATTATATATACCCTGATGGAGCATGGACTCCGCAAGCAGACTGGATATGCATAAGAGTTTCTTGCTGACTATGGCATGCTCTGCAAGTTGTTGGGGTGTCCACTATTATCATTAATAAATTAATTAATTGATTAATTATTTTCTAATTTCATTACGGCTTGGAACTAAAGCGTGGTTTCTCAGTACAGGGTACACTTCGTGAATTTTATTTTTCGTTTAAATAAATTATTTTATAATTTTAATTTCGATTTGCTATTAAAGCGTGATTTTTAAAACCATAATATATTTCGTGCGAAGCGATGCACTTCGCGCGAAAAACAAGACCTTAGTGACTGAGCTATGCTGCTCGCGCTTTTTTTGTTCCAAAACGCCCATGCTCATTCAGTATAGAATAAAATTATTATTATATAATATCGATTCAATTTCCAACAAAATAACCGAAGTTTTGCCGAATGACTCTGTTGAATTTTAGTTCTGCACTTTGGTGCATGTCTAAATCAAACTTACCAGAACTAAGGTCCCATAAGACTGTAGGTGTGAAATCAAATTTCTCCGACCCTTATTTAATATAAGTCAGTTCCCATCCAATTTCAACACTAGATGAATTGGATATTCCCTTCATGCATTGTTGAGTGACATTATTTCTAGTTATTTAAAACGAACGTAGTTTGTTTCTAAAGTTTAATTAATACTCCTAATCACAAAAATAATTTATTTTATATCCATCTCAAGTGAATTAGATACGGCATCTACAAGAATTGCCTATTTTGCGTTGTTCGAATCTCATCTTCGTTATGGTCTTCCTTTCTGGGGTTCATGTAATTCTTCACAACTTGTCACCATTGTCAAATTGCAGAAGAGGGCAATTCGTTACATGTTTGTAATGAAAAAAGGGCTCATTGCGAACCTTACTTCAAGAGAAATGGAATTTTAACGCTTCCTTCTTTATATTTACTTGAATCTGTGTGCTTGATTCATAAGTATTTTCATGACGTATCCTTGGTGTCACAGCATGGGTATTCCACCAGATTTTCGGGACATCATGTTCACCTCCCTATTCCTTCCTCTGAATTAACAAAAAGTCCATCATTTACAATGCTAAGAAAATTTACAATCTCCTTCTAGACGAATTAAAATCTATAACTTCCTTGACCAATTTTCGAAAACGAACTAAATCTTATTTTCTTGATAGACCTTATTACTCTATAGAGCAGCGGTTGCCAAAGTGGTGGTCCGCGGACCACTAGTGGTCTGCGAGAAAATTTCGCTGGTTCGCAGAAAAATGTGGAATATACTTACTCACCATGTTAAGTTATGTTTTAAGATGCATTAAAACATGATTCACTTCCCCAAAAATTTGGGGATTTCAACTGTCACTCAAAGAGGGTTAATAATCCGAAATTGCAAAAATGCTTGTTTGACAATGAATGGTAAGCAAAGCTTGCATACCTGGCAGATATTTTTTCCCTGTTAAATGAACTAAACATATCTTCGCAAGGACAACTTAAGGACGTGTTCACACTACGAAGTAAAATGGATGCGTTTCAAAAGAAAATATTACTGTGGCAAACGCGGTTGGTTGACGACGATCTGCAAATGTTTTCTAATTTTGATGAATACCTACATGAAAGATAGTGATGTTAACCAGCAAGTGGTAACCCCAGTTAAAAAGCACTTGGAATCACTTACAGAATCTCTTGCTCGTTATTACCCAAAGAATGAAGATCCCAGACATGGTAATATGTGGATAATTGATCCGTTTGCAGCGAACATTCAGGATAGTAAGTTAAGCATGCATCTAAAAGAAAGCCTCATCGACCTATCGTCAGACGAAACTCTCAAATTTAAATTTCATTCATCCTTATCAAGACTTTAGTTTTGGCTTTCCATAAAAAGTGAATACCATTTGCTTAGTGAACAGGCGATGAAAATTCTGATTCAATTCTCCACAACTTATTTATGTGAAAAGGCCTTTCCATCTGTCACAGTCATCAAAACACGGTACCGATCTCGGCTTGAAATAAATGCAGTTCTCCGTCTTGCATTAACAACATTGGATCCAAATATCCATAATCTTATTTCAAGTAAGCGGGAACATCCATCACACTAGGAATGTATAACGCTAAAAGTTTGGTATATTTAAACCATCTTCTAATTGTTTTGTTTGTACAATTTTTGTTTATTTTATTATGGTTTATTAATAAAGCTTTCATAACTTGGTTACTATCAATAGTTTCATTTTATTAACTAGGTACATTTTATGTTTTCTTTGATCACAACTTTTTTTTTATAAATATACTCAACACTTAAAAAATCCTATCAGTGGTCCGCGGGATTTAAATTATGGATTAACTGGTCCGTGAGGTCAAAAAGTTTGGCGACCGCTGCTATAGAGGACTACTATTCTGAGCATTGATTGATAGATATGACTAAATTGAATAAAACAGGCATCAGCTTCGATTGAGGAGGATTTTAAACTCTCGGTTCTATTTTACTTCTAGTAAAGTTTGTATATATTTTGTATGGAAATGTGGTGTTTAATTTTATCTTTTACATTGTTTATTTACAATAATTTTCGCTTTGTTAATAAAGTGTATAATTTTAAGACAATGAAGCATATTTTGATTTGATTTGATTATCATTAAACGCTTTAAGTAAATTTTTGTAAAACTTGTGTAAAAATAAAGAAACTAGAAGCGAAGAAATTTCAATTCAATATACTGGCGGAATATAAAGAACTCATATCACGAAAAATGACTTTATTGCATTGCCTTGTAATCTCATTTTTTTTGTGTAGCTTTAAAATATGAATTGAACTCGACAGTCATCTTGAGCCTTTTTAGTGCTTTGCTTTCAATATTCTACTCATATGTTAATTTCTAGTGGGTTATGTTACGAATTCATTGATATAAGAATATACCTAAAAGGTTTTCATTGAAAATACGAATTGCACGATATATGGAAATCAAAATGTTAATTGTTTTTCAATATTAATCCACAAATTTCCCAGATTTAATTTTTGGTCTCTCGCGTCGGATGCAATGTACGCCAAAATTTTTTATAGTACCTGCAACCATTATTTCTCATAGAAGGAATTAATATTGTATAACTAATGTACGCAAGGTGACATTCGAATGACCCACAATCAATACTTCAGCAAAATAAGCTTTATTTTGTCTTAATTTCTTATCTTATTCTATGTAATTCCTACATTTTAAACATAAGAATCAATAAAACCTATGCTGCATGGATAAAAACATTAATCCCTGAATGGTTTCCTGAAATTGATACAGATAAAGTTTCTGTTTTTGTCCGAGAGATGTCTCTGTCGGAGGGCTTAATATAATCCTTTATAAGTGCAATATAAGTTGCATATGTAGGATATACAGTTTGGTTACAATTATTAGAGATAATTTGGTATTGGGTAGTATATATATATATATATATATATATATATATATATATATATATATATATATATATATATATATATATATATATATATATATATATATATATATATATATTTAGATACCCATATCTATAAGTCTTCCTTACGAGGTGCATCTATAAGTCATCCGCCAGAAGGAGTGGAAGTATATTGATATTGTTCGTGAATATGATTAATTTATTACACCTATATAGAATATGTAAAGAACTCAATTTTTTTTTTGTCAAAAATTCGATTCAAGTCATAGTTGATAAGTCTTCCTACGACTTCGCAATATTTTGATCTTCCATTCAATATGCGAAGTTTCTTTTCGAAGCTATAGGTATTTCCGGAAGGGTAATAAACGGCAGGCTTCTCGATTGATAGGTCTTCCTACAGCGTTGTCGCATGTACGGTCCGAGACATGTATGATATTTCCACAGTATGAATTGAGATTTTATTCATTTTAACTTTGACTCTCTGTCAATTTGACAGTGTTATAACGTGTAAGATCGAGGAATATTTGAGCTTTTATCAATGAACCAGATTGAAGATATTCAAATAGAGCGGGGTAAATTTTCAATTAGTTATACTAAAGTAGAAACAAAAGACGTTATTCAGAATGAAAAAACAAAAAAGAAAGAATGTGGAATATTCGTTTCACGTTAATATATTCGAAAACACAAAATTGGTAAAAATTACTTGTACAAAGTTGAATACCAGAACAAATCACCAAACATGAATAGAGGACTCCTTTTATGGCGCATAAATTAATCTTTTCTTCAGCGTTTTGCTAACTTTTTTCATTATATAATAAAATTTTACAATAAAATAATATTTTGTTAATTAGTTTTTGAACCTTAATCACGCCTGGAATTCGCACTGCCATAACTAAATTTGACCCCCTTTCTGTATATCTTAAAAACTGAATACCGTTTACTGAATTATTTTGTTGAGGATGAGAGTATTATTTGATATTGAATATTCAATGAGGTTTTCAATCCATAATCTAGAGATGCATACTTTCAATCATAATTAATGTAACACCTCTACAAAGATGAAATTTCAAATACGCTCAATACTTATTACATGATTGATATACAAGGGTGAGTCAGATTTTTGTAGCAGCTATTTAAATCTTGTAAAGGACCATTTTTTATGATGGAAAATCTCTTATGAACATATATGCTTAGAAGCTTCGTTCTGATATACAGGGTGCCGAAGTTTATATATTTTTTTGGTTTTTTCCAAGTTTCCTCCTATAATTTTCGAAATAATTGAATGGAATTTGTACACCTATTACACTTCGATAGCTCAATGTTTGAGGCTTTTAAGGTTTTCTGAATACTTACAGGGTGATAGATTTTTGAAGGTCGTACTCAATTCAACCCACTCGAACTTTTTGGTGCCGCCTCGCTGCTTCTAATGAAACATTGAATTCGGTTTCTCTCTTTAATTTGGATACTTTTTGCTCTCTTGTATGTTTTTCTAAAAACTGTATTGATGTCGAGATAAATATTCAAAAATAATTGACTTATAAAGAAAACTTCATTTCTTGAACACACTTCATTTGACATTCAGTAATTGAAGTTGATGACTAAAAAAGTATTTTATATAAAACAAACAAACCAAATAACAAAAAAATTAACACTTATTAATAAATTTTGACAAAACTTTTCAACGGAGATGCTCAAAATATCCTTTTTGTTCCAGGCACATTCCAAAGCGACGTTGAATTGAGCGTCTTTCGCTAATGAAATTCTGAACTCTTATTTCTGGACACGCATTTCACGTTCATTCAATATGGCGGCGTGCGTGAAGCGGGAAAAATTGTGTATTTTGCATTTCAAATATCTACTGACTAACCATCTAGATTACCATATCAAAAATTCAGAACTACCGGACCCTTCGTAAGATCCTCCTCTATTCACTGGATTAAATTGAGTACGACCCCAAAGTGTATCATCCTGTATGTATTCAAAAAATGCTTGATAGCCCCAAATATTTGGGTTATTGAAGTGTAATATGTTTACCAAATTTCAATTCATCTGTAATGTTTTCAGTAATTAAACTATTAATGTCAAATAAAGTGTGTTCAAATAAATAAAGTTTCATTACAAGTCAATTATAATTAGCATTTATCTCGCCATCCATGCAGTTTTCGAAAAATATGCAAAAGAGCAAAACACTAACCACATTGAAGAGGGAATCTTGAATGATGTTTCCTTTAGAAGCAGCTGCGGCACGCAAAAAAGTTCGAGAGGGCTGATTGGGTGCGAACCCAAAAAGCCAAATATTAAGTCATTGAAGTGAAATAGGTGTGCCGAATTCATTCAATTATTTTGAAAATTATTATGAGGGAACTTAGAAAAAAACAGAAAAATATAAAACTTGGCACCCTGTATATCAGAAACGAAGCTCTCAGGCATATATATTCATATGAGATTTTCATCATAAAAAACTGTTTAACACAAAGATGTTAAAGTCCTGCTACAAAAAACTGACTCACCCCTGTATACTGCCATGTAGAAAAATATCATCAAACTCAAAAGTAATTGCGGAACGTTCTTCGTCTCGCAAAAAAAGACGATCAAGCCCTTCACCATCCATCTGCTAAAAAACAAGAATTAACAAAAAGGTAACCATTAAATTCCTAGATTATCCTAGAGATTCTTCGAAGCTTTTGGTCACAGGCAAAGGAAATCTGCAACAACTTTACTCATTCTTCGTTTCCGCCTTCAATTGAAAACTGTGATTTGCTGCGCATCAAGCTTCAAAGAAGAAGCCAAGTTCACCATAAACTCTACTTTAAGGATGTAGGTCAAAAGATACCTCCAAATATTTCTATGCTATAGGTTTTAATTTTTAAATTGAAAATTCGCACATGAAATATCCTGTCGTATAATGAAACATTTCACCATCTAGTCTACAAAACAAGAATTTGACAATTAACCAATAAGCTACTCGATTATCCTGGTGGTATCATGGAGCGTTTTGATCACTGGCAAAGTAACTAGCAATAAATTGATACTTATTCTTCTATTTCCGCCAGTTGTTTAAACCAGATGACCCAAAGTAATGAATTATCCATCATTTCACAGAACATCTCTAACATCTCCCACTAGTAACCATCAATACGGTTTGCGACGTTGTCGTTCAACAGATGACGTACTCAACTATATCACGCACTTTAGAAAGCTTTATCAGACTCATGTAGAATCATAAGTAGTTGGTCTAGATATTTCTGAAGCCTTCAACCGAATTTTGTACACGCCACTATTTATCGAAGTTTGAATCTATGATCTTCCCGAACAATTATACGGCTTGAACTCGAAAATTACCTCCTCACAAGGCATGTTGTGGTCGATGGTGCAAGCTCGGACCCACTACTCTAAACGCCGGTATGCCTATCTTGTTACTAACGATTTTTCTGAAATATATTTCATGATTTCTTGAATCGAGAGAAAACAGACTTATGAGCTCCGCTAACGACAGTACTTTTAATAGAATCCACCACCAACAGAAGACGTATCAGCGCATTTACATAAAGCTACAATGTGTTGCTCAAAGCTGAGTTCAAGAAATAGCGATCTCAAGATCATTTATTTTCTGGAGATCTTATCATTATATTTGCTTTTAATGCCACCAAGATATAAGCAATCAGCTTTTCAAAAAAAAACCTTTTCGCATCAATCTCTGAACTATTAGTGGAGAACAATTTACTAACCTTACCAGTGAAATACCTCTGTTAAGAATTGGCGTTAACTTTAATTTAACTTGACACGAACAAGACTGAATCATTGCCAAATTTCGTGCAAATCAGCTAGAGCTGTGTTATATAACGCTTAGATTCGTCCAGTATAAGAATACTACTGTCATGCTTGAGCTCTCCTGAAATCAAACGAGCTATGACTACAGCGTTTAAACCCAGCATTATACCTACCGCCGTGTGTTCAAATTATTCCGAGGCACTCGAGACGCTTTTAGCTCAGTAAAAAAATGATGAACGAAATGTTATGGAAAAAGCTGTTTGCATTGGTTTTAACCACTAAACCAGATAGGAATTAATTCCCGACTAACATACAAAGCATACAAGTAATTCATTCAAAGACAGAATAACTACTAAAAAACAAATGAATTTCAGTAAGAAAAGTATATAATAATCATTTGGCCATGTGAAATATGACTTTCCTGGATTTACCTTCGATGACCTGCCTTTCCACCGTTCGGCAATTAACGACAACGTGAATAAGCAGTATACAACCTAAATAACGTCAAACATTAATAACTGAACGTTTTAGCATTAGCGAGAAGTTCTCTGTTTCAAAATAAAACACAAAAGTCACTTGACTACCCTATGTGACAACCTAGAATCTGCGAATCATAATGGTATACACACCATTGGATAGGTATTGGTGAGTCTTAATTAAGTACCACACTTAGTGGTCTGAGCATTTGCTGGAACAGGAGAGCCCTCTAATGGAATAATTCTGTTGCCATAATTTTTCCATGTTCTGGTTTGAATGCATCACAACAAATGACACTTCACAATGAAGTTATTTGTATCGTTAGGTCTGGCTTGAACTTTGATTGGTATAGACTTAACTGCGCAGGTCACTTGGGTCGGCCAAAGAGTCCTAAGCTTGGTTATGCTAGATGTTCGTCATAGCATAACCCACATACTTGAAACTTGGTCACATGGACGTCCCATTTGATTGCCCTACACTCTTACATTACTTGTCCATCTAAGGTGCGCTATCTTGGTCATATAGACCTTTGGTATTGGTCCTTCTGATACAACA
>JARQZK010000747.1:72500-102500 GCA_030704885.1 Cynegetis impunctata
CATTTTTGAAAATAATTAGCAGCTTACGTTCCGGTTCACAGATTAAAATCATTAGTACCAAATCTTGTAAATATATTTTTGTGTTGTGAAATTTTCGATGACTTTATTCATCGAAAATGTGAATTCTACCCCAAAATCATTTGTTTTCTATCGATTTGATTTGAAATATTATAATTTTGAAACTGCCTCAGATTGCCTATCATCTGATGATATGGTAATTTAATATATAAAATTGAGAACCTTGAAATTGGTTTACCTTCAGGGTGTAGTTTAATGAAGTCCCATCACTGATAAAATTAAAATTATTAAAGCTGATGCTAAATTAGATTGAACGATAAATATCTTGAAGATCGAAAAATTTAATTATTTTCGATAATATTTATGCAGTTTATTTAAATAATTCCGTGAGAATATCGGTAAGTTGAATATTTGCAAGCAGAAAAACTTCGCTAACAATAAAGCTTTACACGTAATCTCGTAATAATATAATAATAATCTGAGCAATACATATATATAATATATATATATATATATATATATATATATATATATATATATATATTATATATATATACACATATTCAACTAGGAACAGTTATAGCATTTGCATACCTGTTTGCAGAATCAAAAAAACACAAAATATATATATATATATATATATATATATATATATATATATATATATATATATATATATATATATATATATATATATACAGGGTGAGTCATTGATATGGGAAAGCTTGATTGCAGCTACACCGTTAATGATATCGAAACGAACCAAACGGTTCTGCAAATGGGAGGTCAGAGTGCAGTTCGTAAAATTATTTTGCCCTTTACAGGGTGTACCATTTTTACGGAGCAATTTTTAAGATACTTTTTTTAAATGGCACTATATATATTTCTACACATATTTGAATTTGTCCTTTATTGAGATTGGTAAATTCGTTAAGTTTTTGCAAATCGCTTCAGCCGTTCAGAAGTTATTCAATTTTTTCTGAAAATTAATGTCTTTGCAGGCATTTCTTTAAAAAATCGCAGGCCACTTGTTTTTTTGAATATCAAGTTGTTATTTGGGCTGTATCTAAGTAATTGTTCTGGGTATCTTTTGACGGAGAGATAATCTATTTTAATTGTGACATTACCTTACTGTGACACATTGATTTTGGTACACTTTGAAAGGCCATATCTTGATTTTTTCAAATGGCACTCTATTTATTTGATTACTTAGTCGCATTGAACATGTCATTCTTTATCTTTTTTATATTCACGTTTTTTTCCAAAAGTTGATGGTTTAGAAGATAATTCACATTTTCAAAAAAATCAACACATTTTTTCATCTTTTAAACGAGTGACATGAAAAACAATTAATTCTGATAAGAGACTTTCACTTGTTCATTGTTGTTATCCATGGCCTTGTATTGATTTATGCATTCAATTTCAGAAAATTGTCTTTTATTTGCGCGTTTCTGAGAAAAAGTTTATAGTATCATATATTTTTGAAAAGGTAAAAAAAAGACAAATTTTATAGTCTATAAATATACAGGGTATTCCATTTAAAAAAACATAAGTTTGCTTTATAACTCAAAAATAGTAAACATGTAACGAAAATTATCTACACCGATGCATTCTACGGAAAAAAAACTATAAGGATGTTATTTTACATTTTCGATAAGATGAAGGATAACGGCGATACGACGGGGATCCCAAAATGCAACATTTTCAAAAATGCCCTGTATCTTAAAAACTAAAAGAGTTATTAAAATTATGTTGACGGCATCTTCAGTTTTTCGAAAAAGTAGCACAGTGTCGCGAAAACCGCAACCCTCTATCTTCAAAAATAACGGAGATACCATTCAAAAGTACCCAAAATGGGACACCCTGTACTAAGCTTCTATAATTTGATTTGAGTAATTTCTCATCAAACTTTGAAATTGACGCCCGCAGCAGTTACGTTGACGTCTGTTATCAGAATTTATTGTTTTTCATGTCACTCGTTTAAAAGATGAAATAATATGTTGATTTTTTTTGAAAATGTGGAATATCTTCTAAACCATCAACTTTTGGAAAAAAACATAAATATAGAAAAGATGAAGAATGACATGTTCAATGCGACTAAGTAATCAAATAAATAGAGTGCCATTTGAAAAAATCAAGATATGGCCTTTCAAAGTGTACCAAAATCAATGTGCCACAGTAAGGTAATGTCACAATTAAAATAAATTATCTCTCCGTCACAAGATACCCAGAACAATTACTTAGGTACAGCCCAAATAACAACTTGATATTCAAAAAAACAAGTGCCCTGCGATTTTTTTAAAAAATGCCTGCAAAGGCATTAATTTTCAGAAAAAATTGAACTTCTGAACGGCTGAAGCGATTTGCAAAAACTTAACGAATTTACAAATCTCAATGAAGGACAAATTCAAATGTGTGTAGAAATATATATAGTGCCATTTAAAAAAAGTATCTTAAAATTTGCTCCGTAAAAATGGTACACCCTGTAAAGGGCAAAATAATTTTACGAACTGCACTCTGACCTCCCATTTGCAGAACCGTTTGGTTCGTTTCGATATCATTAACGGTGTAGCTGCAATCAAGCTTTCCCATATCAATGACTCACCCTGTATATATATATATATTTATTCGAATTGTTTATATATATATATATATATATATATATATATATATTTATATATATATATATATATATATATATATATATTATATATATATATATATATATATATATATATATATATATATATAAATATATATATAGCCTTACCAAACTGCTACAAGAATTTAACTCACAATATATTCAAGAAAACAATACTTAACATATTGTTCATTCATTATTTCTATGTAGTTGAGGAGTTGTAAATTGTCCTGCAAATGCCCTCCTGTATATGTTGGTAGACAATTTAAGTTTGAAATTTCTAAGTTAAAGTTTAGGGTTCCGTATCCAAATGGTAAAAACGGAACCCTATTACTAAGACTTCGCTGTCCGTCCGTCTGTCTGTCACCAGGATGTATCTCAAGAACCGCGTTAGCTAGAGTTGAAATTTTCACAAATTATGTATTTGTTGCCACTTTAACAACAAAACGAAATAAATATTTAAGGGGGGCTCTCATACAACAAAAGCGATTTTTTTACACTTTTTTAGTTGATATCAATAATGACAACGGGTAGGCACTTGAAATATTCATAAAATACTCGGTTTTATTTTTACTTTAATAATAAATAATAAAATTAAAATAAAATAAATATTTAAGGGGGCTCCCGTACAAAAAACGCCAATTTTTACTTTTATAATAAATAATGAAATTGAAATAAAAATTAATATTCAAGGGGGGCATAGTCAATGGTATGGAACAATTCGTGCTGTCCGTAATTATAATTTTAATGTCTGTTATTTTAATTTTGATTTTTGTAAATTATTTTAAGACAGGTGTAAAATTCTTGAAATCTTATATGAATATTTCAAACGAATATAACTAAAAACAATACTACACTAATATATCTAAATCTCATTCAGCACCTAACATGGTTCTCTGAAAACCTGATCCACATCAGCCAACATTTCCACAATTTCACAAATTAATTGAACTAAACTATTACATAATAGAATTACGAACGCACCAATTAATGGATTTTGAACTGACGCATGTTTTGTTGATGTGAAAATTATATCTTTCGAAGATCCTGCTCCTATCTTGGAAACCCCCACTTCCATCAAGTCTGAAAGGGAAAGCGCATTTAGCTAATTTGTCTGAGAAGTAACCACAGAACTCAATATTACACCGTTGTAGCACGACGCTCTGTGTTTATTAATTGTGAATAATTTCATCTTATTTTTTGATTAGGTAAGTACAGTTTTTCATTTTGTTCCGAGCATATTTTTGAATCTGATTATTTTGAATATTTTTAAAAGTTTATTGAGAGTAATGTAGTTCATAGTTATTTTTTTGCAAAGATTGACCGATTTGACTTAAGTTTTCTTTGGGGGGCTTTGTTGAATATATTGTTTTATTCAATGGATATCGTACGATATTAACAGCTGAGATATTTGTCCGAATGTCGATTTATTCTACCTACTTCTAACAGATAACCGTATCATATCATTGTTCTTATTTTTTCGTGTAGTTAAAACATAATAATGTTTTAACTAGACTATCATTTAAAACAATGTTGCAAACTGACCGCTCAAAATCTTTTTTTGACATTTTAGTTAGCAATATCTTTCTTTCATTTGTAATTGTTTACAATTTTTAATAGCCCCTTTTAAATTATGTACTATAACAATTAAAAAGTTTTAATTCTAAATGTTTCCTTATTCAACTGAAAAATCAAAGTATCTTGCATCTTTAGACTCAAAAATCAACAGGCTTCTTAATTTTAGTCGTATTTTCCCGAACATGTTTTCTTCATTTTATCTAGGTATACGAAATTTGTAACTTTTTAGAAACTTTTGAAAGAGAAACATGCAGAAATTTCTTGTTCTTTCGTGATTTTTTAAGTTTGGCCCCCCCACAGCTTCTGCAGATTGAGTTAGTGGGCTGAATTTTGGAAGTGGATTGAGTTGATATTTTGGATGTGCCTTTTGATGATTTCACTTATTTTCCTCAACTGCCTCCATTTTCATGATTAGATTTCATGTTTTGTCTTAGTTTTTGAAGTTTTGCTTATCTCGACAGCCTCTCCCACATTTACTTAATGGGTTAAGAATTTACATGTGAAAAAGAGCAAAAATTAAATTTAAATACGTCCTCGCGTCAAAAACGTTTGAAAACAATAAAAGCAAAGATAAATAATAGTTTAAAAATAATAAAATACACTCTTTCTTAGATAACCGAACTGAAAAATAGAAAATAAATAACAGTTTAAAAAACTAAAAAACACGCTTTAATAGAAAGGCAAACAAAAAAGTAGAAAATAATTTTCAATAAATTTAAATTAAGAAAAGTGTAATTAACAGAAAAATTTCTTTTATTTTAGAAAAACGTGTTGTGATTTTTAAGATATTTCTATAATTACTCTAATGTCACCAATATCTGTCATTAACATATGAAAACAATTGACTTCAAGCACTCCACGCTTTTCTATAATAAAAGAAATACAATTAAATTATTAGCCACCAATAACGGTTACAATGAAAGTCTTATCGACAAGCTCATTGGGAAAAAACGAATAAAGTATCTGTTGCATTCAATATACCCCACGCAAACTATTTATGAAGAACAAAAATACTTCTCAATAAATTTTGTGCTGAATTTGAGTAGCAAAATTTGTAACAGACTATCGAAAAATAACGTTAAAACAATTTGTACAAATAAAAGAAACTTGAAGTCATTCTTGGTCAATAATAAAAAAAAATATAACATCGGAGAAAACAGTGGTTTTTACAAAATATTTTCGGACGAATGTCCTGCTTTTTATATTGGACAAACAGGAAGGAATATAAACATTTGTGTTGAAGAACATAAAAAGTCAATTTTACAAAATAAAAATACCACTGGCTTCTCCGAACATTGTATAAAATTTAATAATTTCCTGGATTTCAACAAAACCCAATTGTTACATTCAGGTAACAAGGAAAGCGCCTTGACCTTCTTGAAATTCCCGAAATAAGTTCCGCCCATAATAGTAAATCACCCCTTGTAGACGAACAAATTGATTTTCAGGTATCACCTTTGCTTTTGTCTGTTTTATAAAATACGATGTAATACTCTCCTGTAGTCATTCTTGATAATGAGTTCTAACTCGAAACATGTCGACTTTTCATTACTGCTAAGTACAGTATCTAAAGATTTTTTATATTGTGAAACATAAGCCAAGTGTTTTTATTTTAAAGTTTATACTTTATTCAATAAAAGAAATTTTTCTGTTAATTATATTATTTTTAATTTAAATTTATTGAAAATTATTTTCTTCTTTTTAGTTTGCTATTCTATTGAAGTATTTTTTGTTTGTTCTTTAAACAATTATTAATTTTTTTCTTTAAATAATATGTCATATATTTTATATGCATAGATGTTGTTGTAAAGACATCAAATCACTTGTGATTCGCCATTATCAATTATTGTGCTCGATATTGTAGTAATTTCAAAATTTGTTGTGAAATTTACGAATTTCTCGTTATGCTCATACCAAGATAATGGAAGAAACCCCAATCGGAAATAATTCGTACCCACTTAATATTTCGTTCATGACAACTAAATACACAAAGCAATTATTTCTGGTAGCAAAATCACGTTGAATCATAAAGTACCATTCATTTGAAACCAGTCATCTATATTAAATTAAAATTCCTACAAATTCCACTTTTACGAAACTTGAATTCGCCAGCGCAGCGGTTCAATTTCATGCTCCCAAGATTATTTCGAAACGAGAATGTCAGCGATGTTTGCTTTCCCCAAAAAAATTACTGTCGATTTATTCGAATATGGTAATTCGTAGTTTCACGTGGAATATTGCTATCGCGGGCTTTAGAATGTCTATTTCACACTATTTTATTTATATTCTGGAAAAAAAAAGGAATACCCTTCAAATTAAGGTGGATGGAGATATATAAAAATTAACACTCTATATACAGGGTGTTTGGGATATTGTTTGGGTCATTTGCTGTCTTAAGAGCAGGGCCGGATTTAGGCATGGGCCACATGGGCCCGTGCCCAGGGCGGCACATTTTTAGGAACGGCAAATTTTGAAGGCCAGTTAAATTTTGCTAAAAAATCAAGAGCGTTTTATGCGGAATTGCTTTCACTCAGATTTATACACTAATCACTCAACGAATATTGAAGCTCCTTCTTTGTTGTTGTTGAATTTCATCATTTGAAAAGTCTGTGCAAAGAAAAGACATCCAGTACAGAAAAATATTGCTGTCACAATTAAACAGATATATTTTGTCAAAAGATCTCCAGGACTTATATCTAAATGTAAGGGTAGCTCTTACGATGTTTTTGTGTACACCAGTCAGCAATTGTGCAGCAGAACGTTCATTTTCTACTCTTTCACGAGTAAAGAATTATTTAAGATCAACTTTTGGCCAGAAAATGTTAGTTAACTCAGCTGTTTTAGCCATAATAAAAGACTCGAGAAAAATACTTGACGTGTAAGCTTGACTTTAATGATATCATAATTTTTATGGATCAGTATTCTGACTTAATTGTTTCCTCAATAGAATCGTGTCAACCATGTATCATTGATAAATTCGCTAATATTAAAGCTAGGCTTAAACATTCTGAAAACTTTTGAAAGTTTCACTATGAATTGAATGTTTTAGCTCTAAATAAACAGTTTTATCATTGAATCGTTTTCGATTTCTTAATTTTCTATGTTACAAACCACTTTGAAAAAAAAAATTGATTTTTTTTTAGTTTATGTTCATAATCTAAGTGGTTTTGAAATGAGTGAAAAAAATATTCATTTCTGAATGGATGGTAAACAATAATGAGACAAAAACAATATGTAGGACGACTGTGTTTCTTTAAAATCTCGTGGGCAACAAGTGACGAAACATTTAACTTTTCCTTTAATCCATATTTTTCCGTTAATTATGATAACAATAATTGTACTATGTTTAGTTTAAAAGTTGAAAGGATATCTTGAGGAGTAAGAAGAAATCATAGATTCTCTGCAAATATTCCACATAACAAAGTAATAATTAGTATTATTCTTAGATCATAGTTAGTGAGGTTATATAAAGCTATAACTTTATTAAGATGTTAATTTATTTTTGAGATATTGATGTTCACATAGTATTATTTTAGGTCTGGCAGATTGTCGCGTTTGGGAGAAGGGGGCGGCGAAATGCTTTAGGTCCATGGGCGGCAAATTCGTAAATCCGGCTCTGCTTAAGAGACACGGTTAAGGAGATATATTTTTTTTACAGTTTTTTCTCATATTATCCAAATTACCGCCTTCAAATTATCTCTCATAAGTATTTTATTAATGCCTGTAAAAAAATATTTTATGTTTAGTATTCTGTAATGTTTGTTTGTTCAAACAATTTATAGTTTTTAATACAATCGATAGTACATATTTTTATGATCAATTATTTGAACAAATGTTTAACTATTAATAATAACTTAATACCTTAGTGTTTCCCTGTTACAAAATTTCTCCTTAACCGTGACTCTTAGGACCCAGGATCCATAGCTGTAAAGGTAGCAAATGACCCCAACAATATCCCAAAAAATTTAAACGGTTCATTAGTCGAACATCCTGTTTATATTCCCTATAACTCAAACATAACATTGTTCTCAACATACACTTAATGTTTATGGTTATATATACAGGGTGATTCATTAATACGTGTAAATATTTTAACGGGAGAATTTTGAGCCCAAAATATGAAGATCTAACCCAATTTGCTCATATAAAATATTTCTCCTTACTGAGTTACAGGGTGTTTTATTTCGATTATTAAAAATGAATTTTGTTCATTACTTCAATGCTGCTTGATATTTCTTTATGATATTTGGCAGTAAGTTAAAGTAGTTTGGGACACATCAAATAATAGTAAAGAAGACTTTCTCGCTATCACCAGTGGCGCACGGCAGGGGCACGGGAAGAGTTCTCGTTTCCTAAATTCTACGCCACTGGCAGAATTGTCATTTTAGTATAATTTTTCGATTCTCCTATATTTTCTCTGTAAATAAGGTATTCTTTTTTCGTAACGCTAGAGCCACTATTTTTCGAGATATTTAACGTTGAACATATGGCTGCACAATTCCTTTGATTTTTATGTACGAGTCATATCGGGTTTTTTGTCATACGATTGCATGTATTTAAATTGAAAAAAAAATTATTAGGTATTTTTTTTAAATTTATAATAATATTAACAAACAATTTAAAACATAACAACTACAAAAATATCCAGCGCTACATAAAAAAAGTTCAAAATAAATACTTAAATATGAAGATCTTCTTTACAAATTTTGGAAGAATATCAAATTTATGAACAAAACTTAAAAACAATTTACAACAAATGTTCAATGTGATCTCCGTTTACCTCAATAAGTTTATTCATTCTTTCGTTGAACGATCTTCTAACTTTAAAAAATATATTTGGCTGATTCGCAATAAAATTAGCGGAATTTACAATTTGCTGCCATAGTTCCTGGCGAGTATTTATTGTTTGGGAGTATACCAGTGATTTCATATGCCCCCAGAAATAGAAATCTAATGGATTACAATCGGGACTTCGAGGCGGCCACGGAAATTCACTACCTCTGCCAATCCAACGATGAGGAAATTTATTATCTAGATAATTCCGCACTATTGATGTATAATGGGGTGGTGCTCCATCGTGCATGAACCACATGCCTCTCCTTTGGTTAAGCGGCAATTGTTCTAGCTCATCGAAAAGTTTAGTTTGTAGAAACTCCAAATACGAATTACCATTTAAATTTTCAGGTAGTTCATATGGACCTAACAAACGGTCTCCGAGTATACCGCACCAAACATTAATTTTAAACTCGCGTTGAAAATGTGACTCACAATATGAATGAGGATTTTCAGTATCCCAACTGTGGCTATTCCTCCAGTTAAATATTCCTCTCCGTGTACAAGTAGCTTCGTCGCTAAAGATAACATTTTCATAAAAGTTCAGATTTTCATTTTTTTTATTCGCCATCGACTGAGCGAAATTCAATCTTGCAGGAAGATCTCTTGGTAATAAGTTTTGTACTGGAGTAAAATGGTAAGGTTTCAAATTTCCCTTTTTCAGTATTTCTAAAAACTGTAGATTGCGCTTACCCAGTGATTGAAGATAAGCGACGAGTGCTAAGTTGTGGATTTTTCTGCAATTCTCACTAATATGTCATCTTCCTGATCTACAGAAATATTGTTTAGCGTCGGCCACATCACGTTTTGGCTTGAATTGTCCAGTCTCTTTCCTAATCTTCTAAAAATATTGCGAAAGGTTTGCATGATTGGGCTGAACTCTATCTGGATACCATTTCTCCATATCTTTGAGTAGCAGCAAGACAGGAATAATTTTCTTGTGCATAAACACAAAGCATATCGCGCATTTCAGTATTACAAAAAACATATAGGGCGCCTGCATTTTCACTTAATCTGCTTTCTTAAAAAAATTTATAACAGTCACAATCTTCATAGATAATATTGTCAACAACTGTCAGTTGTGACACCATCCTACTAGTTCAAAATAATTATTTAAGACTTTCCTCATATCTATTTCCAAATAAATGTGAACGCATCTATTATGACATTAGACACATGCATAATAATTACTTAATTAACAATTCTATTACAAAAACACCAACATGATTGATACATAATTAAAATCAAAGTAATTATGCAGCCATATGTTCAACGTTAATATCTCGAAAAATAGTGGCTATACTCCCAAACGAGAAATACTAGCCAGGAACTATGGCAGCAAATTGTAAATTTCCGCCTAATTTTTTTTGCGAATCCGCCAAACATATTTTTTTTTAAAACTTAGAAGATCGTTCAACGAAAGAATGAAAAAACTTTTTCAAGGTAAACGGAGGAGCCATATATGAACATTTATTGTAAATTGTTTCAAGTTTTGTGTCATAATAATTGATAATTTCTTCCAAAAATTTGTAAAGAGATCTTCATAATTTAAGTATTTATTTTTGAACTTTTTTCATGTAGCGCTGGATATTTTTGTAGTTGTTATGTTTTAAATTGTTTGTTAAATATTATTATAATCTTTAAAAAAAATACCTAATATAATTTTTTTTTTTCAATTTAAAATACATGCAATCGTATGACAAAAACCACGATATACTCGTACATTAAAATCAAAAGCGAAGTTGTGCAGCCATAATGTTCAACGTTATAAATATCTCGAAAATAGTGAGCTCTAGGCGTTACGAAAAATGAATACCAATATTTACAGAGAAAATATAGGAGAATCGAAAAAAAATATATACTCAAAAATGACAATTCTGCCAGTGGCGTAGAAATTTAGGAAACCGAGAACTCTTCCGTTAGCCCCTGCCGTACGCACACTGGTGATGCGAGGAAAGTCTTCTTTACTATTATTTGATGTGTCCCAAACTACTTTAACTTACTGCCAAATTCATAAAGAAATATCAAAGCACAGCATTGAAGTATAATGAACAAAATTCATTTTTTAATAATCGAAATAAAACACCCTGTAACATCAGTAAGGAAGAAATATTTTATATGAGCAAATTGGGTTAGATCTTCATATTTTGGGCTCAAAATTCTCCCGTTAAAATATTTACACGTATTAATGAATCACCCTGTATATATATATATATATATATATATATATATATATATATATATATATATATATATATAAATATATAATATATATATATAATATATTATATAATATATATATAATATTATATATATATATTATATATATATATATATATATAAATATTATTTTATATATACTTATAATATATATCACTATATAAATATATACATATACATATATATTTATACTATTATATACTTATATATATAAAAATATATAAATATAAATATATATATATATATATATATATATAAATATATATATATATATAAATATATATATATATATATATATATATATATATATATATATATATATATATATATATATATATATATATATATATATATATTTATATTTTTTTTTTGTCCAGATTTAATTCGTTGCAGCCAGTGTTTTTCTTTGATCTACCGACAATTAGCAAAAAAAATTCGGAGCGGCGCATTCCCGAACTATTTGCGTCCAAACTCTTTTTGCAACTTTGACGAACGTATGGCGCGGATTTTTCTCAAAAATAGCATGTTTAAAAACTAATTCCCGACTAAGTGCCTAAGTAGATTCAATGTCCAACTCATAATGAACGTATTTAACTATTTTTTTTTGATAATTCGTAAATCGAGTTCGTAAAACTTGACAGAGTTAATTGCATATCTCCGAAACCATCAAAAATTCATCCTCGATATTGATGAAGTCGTTCTGTTACGTCGCTGTTGTTGTTATTTGACGCAGGAGAGCGAATAATACTAATTACATGAATAGGTAACATCGTAGGGGATTATAAATATACTCAATTTTTTTTCACTTGATTATTTACGATCACTTTTGATGTTGTTTTTTACAGTTCAATCTTATGATTCATAGGTACAAAGTTTACAAATGATGGAATGAAATATACATTTAATATACCCCGAAATGAATTAAATTACTTTGTTGGATTGGAGATTTTGTAACAATAATTAGTTTAGATAATTGGAAGGAAATTAAAATGTTTTGTTCAATGATAAAAAACCATATTTAAGAATCTCATATAATTTCAATAGTTCCTGAATGGAAATTCCGATTTTTGTCATTGAATAGTTAGAAAAATAAGAAAATTGTTTCAGAAAAATCCAAAGAAAATTGTGAAAATTTGTAAGGGCTAAGGTATGTACTATGCGAAACAGATGTTTGTTATTTCCTACTTGAACGTGTTCGAATTTATCAATGGCATACTAAATAAGATGAAATTCATTTAAATGAAGAATATCTCCTTAACAATAAATTGTTCATATTTTTAGTATATTGTCAATAATTTGGTGTCGTAACCATTTTATATTCAAATGAGTTAAAATGCTTGAATACCTGCAGCCTGTTAGTAATTTCAATATTTTCAGTCAGTGAACAGTATTATATAGATATAGATATATATATATATATATATATATATATATTTTTTTTTTTTTTGAGTGTAGGTACTCTTTTCCTTTACTCGAAGCTTTTAAGAATTATATATTATTTCTTCATCAGAAATAACCAGAAGTAAATAGAAAGTAAGAAAATGTCAATAGATATCACTATAATATAGTCATACCAGTTTGTCATTTTTTTACTTTCTATTTACGTATTATGTTACGTCTTCAGGTTTGAATGCAAATATGTCAAAACATAATAAAACAAAGGGTAATCAATATTCAACACAGGGCGGTATAAAATGCAGAGACTGAATATTCACCGTGAGGTGATATATATACAATTATTATATATATATATATATATATAATATATATAATATATATATATATATATATATATTATATATATATATATATATATATTCATTCGAATTGTTGCCTGTGAACTATTTCTAATCTTTTGATAATTATTATCAATATAAGGTTTGTTGAATCTCAAAAAACTTGATTTTATTAAAATCGAGTTTTTTGAGATTCAACAAGCCTGTTATTGCTGTTATAATTATCAAAAGATTATATATATATATATATATATGTATATATATATATATGTATATATATATATATATATACACACAGGAACGTAACCACGGAGGCGCCAGAGGGGGCTGCGCCCCCTCTGGAATTATTCAAGCCCCCTCTATCCAGATATTTGCTTATATTTAATGATGAAATTTACGTAAAGCCAAGTCAATTCATACATTTTTAGTTATTTTTTAGGTAGCCAGGGAAAATACATAAGGCAGGGTAAATATATCAAGACTTTTCTGGTCAGAGGAAAGATTTGATGTGATAAAATTATTTTTAAAATTAACTTTTATGAAACGTTGTACTTAACTATATCTGAATTAGAACATTAACTATCTTTAAATTATTTTATACAAACATATAATTATCAAAATTATCTCCCCTGGTCATTCAGTACTTTCCCAGTTAATAATCTCGCCAGGGGGAGAGACGTTTTCTTCATAAACTAAATTTTTTTATTAGCGCACGTTAATATTGGATTAATATTATGTCACACGTTAACTATCACACTATTGTTGAACTCAAACAACTAATGCTAAGTAAATTGAGCAAATTATATAAATAGTACGACTTACCATTGGAGAGACACGTTCACCCTGCTAAAACAATTGCACCCCAGTGTTGCGTCGCACCAATTAACATATAACTACCATTGAACCGCTTCTTTATTTGGTATTGATAAATTGTCGTCAATGTGCGCCATTTGAAAAATGGCCGTTTGATATTTGTTCTGTTTTAGCGGATAGGAATTTGCCAGGGCAGATACACAAAAAAAGCGGGACAAAAGTAATGTTTCAAAATTATTAAAACTTAACAAATATTATTGTATTTTTTCTTCATAATGCTTGAGTCTACTTATTTGAATTTGTGTTAAATATAATCTAACTGGGCAACTACGAAAAAGAATGTATATAATGTCTACATGTTCAACCAAAAACGTCAAGGGGACAAGCCAGGGTAGAGACTTTTTCATGCTCAAATGAGTAATTTGAGAAAAATGTGCTTCAATTGAGTATTCAATCATGATATAATCGTTAAACTACATTAAGATGCTGCGATTTATGGTATAAAATGACAAGATATAAAATATAAAAGGTATTTTATATTGATTGCCGTGCACATTACCTCCTATCGTAGAATTACCCAGATAACAAACCAACACACGCAAGAATAATCCAACAACGCAAATTCAGATATTCTGGTTTTCTCGATGAATTCCTGAACAATTACTTAAAGTAAATATTACAACTATGTAGAAAGTATCAACACATAATGTTTTACACGTAATTATGAAATGCTATTAATTAATTCAGGTTAAAAAATTACACGTGTTATATGTTCTTGAGCACGATAACTATAATTTCTCTAATTACTTAAACTCCAGTAGACCATTGGTGTTCCCAATTAATTTATATTCCTTTCAATGATGAAAAAAATTATTTTTGAGGCCAAGGAATTGAATTATCTTTAATATGCTATATCCGTCATAATTTTAAATTGTTATTGATTATTACCAACTAATGATAGATACACTGTGACACTCATCCGAAAAAAAAATATGAATATTCGTTGATCCATGGCTCATTTATTTGACATACGTGCTTGAACATTCCACTGCTGCAAATATGACAAAAAGTTACTACTAATTCAATATTCTCAAACGCTATATTAGTTACAATAACCTCTTGTTCAGCAAAGTATTAAAATATAAAGCTACAGTTCCACCAAGCTAGTTAGTTGAGTACTTAGCGTACGCTGGCTAGTATTTGGGAGATCTTGGGTTCAAACCCCGGGGCCGACTGGTCTGCCATGAGTTTTTTTCAGAGGTTTCCTCATGGTAGTGTAAGTCACTGCTTGCAAACTTACAAGGCGAATGCTGGGCCAGTATTAATCCTCTGAACCCTACCCACACTTCTTATATCCCATAAATATCCCGTCTCACCTATCCTTGATGCACTTGTACATACAAGTGTATCCTCTGATCTGGCAGAAGGAGTTAATCCCAAACTCAAGCTGCCCGCCTCCCTGACACATACTTCAGGGAGGAATGAAACACGTGTGTTTCCTTTTTCCGGAGCAATATTGAGAAACATTGTGGAACATTTTTGTTGCTGTTAATCCATGTCAATCCAAAAGTTCCTGAATATTCCTTAAAATTTCTTTATGTTTCGGCAACAAATGTTGATTGCTTCTACTAAATTTATTTATTTAGCGTATGGGGTTACAGTACGATACAATGACAGAAGTATGTAAAATACAAAATACACAGAAACAAAGAAATCTTAAATATATAAGGACAAACATAATTATTCTGACAAACTATATATCTACACTACATCCAAAATACGAAGCCATTCAATTGCCTCTGGTGTGGCTTTCATGAAATCTTCCAGGTCATGAGCATAGGAACGGTTAGGACATTCTGATACGATGTGGCGGATAGTTTGCCGCGGAGATCCACAGTCACATTGTGGGGATTCTGCCCTGCCCCATTTGTGTAGGGAGTCAGCACATTTCCCGTAACCTGTTCTAACTCGGTTGAGTTTTGCCCATAGTCAGCGTGGCAGGTCAGATCCGTTGAAACAGTGCGTTGGATCATCTAGTTGGATGTAGTGGTCTCCTGCAGTTTCTGTCCATGTGGTAGTCCATTTATTGGTCGCATGGTAGTTTTCGTTCGATTCTAGTGCTGATCGGATGGCTGGCTGCCTCGATTTGAGCGATACTTTTACAAATCAAACTGGTTGGCTTTCTTAAACTTTAATAATAAAATAGTTATAGTTATAGTATATTATTTTGAATATTCATTAAGTCCAATCAAAGCTACATACGCACAATCAAATTCAAATTTATATTCGTGTAAGTAAATGACATCCATGATTCTGGGGTTGAGCCATGAGAACTGACAAGAAACTTTGGCCACACTTTTTCATTCGTCAGTGGCTCACAAGTGTTGGTGTTACAAAAATATGGTGGAATGTAAACTGATGCAACTAAAGCACAAAGCTAGACTCATCTAAAGAGCTTTTCACAGTTTTTTACGTTGTGCCAAATATATACATAAAATTCCAATAGTTTGATAGTCAATAGAATCCTATTTTATTTGTTCGGGTTTTACGACTAGCTCGATAGTAAATATCAGGGAATTCCCCTGTTAGTTTTGCAGTGTGCTACAAACCTTCGTGTAGTGCAGTGCAAGTAACAGTGCAACAATAACAACTTGTGTGGCCAATGCTCAATTTTTAGAAATGTGATCTTTGAATTATTGTTGTAGATTTTGACACCAACGTTTCTCGTGGTATGTATTAGGTATATCTACGATTTAACGTGACGAAATTGAGTTTTAGATTTTCAGGAATGAGCGAAGCATAGCCTAAGCGCTTCGCGTTTAAGGCATGCAAGATATTTTACGCTTATCTAAATTTATTTTTTTTTACTGTCAGACAGGCGCTGGAGCGCAGGGCCCCCAGATTCGCGGGGCCCGTAGCATTTGCTACTCTTGCTGCGTGGCTAATCCGGCACTGGATTGAGCTTGAAAATTTCCAATGATTCTAAATAATCTAATTTGGCTTCTTTCGGCAATTTTTGCATCATTTGGAAACTATCTATGGAAAAAGGTGGTGATTTGAGAACGTTGAATCTGTGGTATTTTTCGAAAAATATCATTGTTTCTCTGAATCTTGTTTAGAACGATCGACCAGTCTGACCTATATACATTCCTTTACTTACAGGACAAATCAACTTGTAAATAACAAGTTAACTCATATAAAAATGCTGAAGATAGTTTTCGTCTCGAATGTTTATTTGACTATATACCGAAGATAGTTTTTCAGACAACTCAGCTTTGACATACTAAAATCTTCTCCTGATGTCTGATGGTGTCCGGCATGAATCTATCTTTTCCGTATAACATACTAAAATTTCAGACCGCTAGCGTTTTTTGTTTGGACATGAATAATTTTTTTCGGCGACCGTTGAATCTCGATTTTTCGCACCTCCCACATTGTCAAATAAGCATGCTAGGAGAAAACTATTTTCGAAATCATTATTTTCAACCATTTCTATTCCGTTCTAATTGGATCTTGATCTGTTTCGCCATCATTACGCGATGCACTTCTCGTTTTTTTTTTTACAATAGTGAACAGAGTTGATTCTAGAGAGGTACCTTTGCTTTCGCGGCTTCAATTGTTTTTTTTAACGCCGAAAATTTGACGTAGAAATCTCAAACACAAATTCAATTGAAACTGTATTTTTTTTCTTTTTTACAGTCACAATATGCCTTCAGAAATTATAGATGGACATCCGGACAGATGTGAAGAGTGGATAACGGGCAAAACGATTTTCATAACTGGAGGTACTGGTTTTATGGGAAAAGTATTGGTGGAGAAAATATTGAGAGCATGTCCAAACGTGAAGAAGATAATTTTGTTAGTCAGAGATAAAAAAGGAAAAACACCTGACCAGAGACTGAAGGAAATTTTTGCTGGACCGGTAAGTGACATAATCAATCTTTTTTTTTTACTTTTTTCAACTAAAAACTTGAAGTCATTCTTGGTCAATAATAAAGAAAAATCTAACATCGGAGAAAACAGTGGTGTTTATAGAATATTTTGCGACGAATGTCCTGCTTTCTACATTGGACAAACAGGAACGAATATAAACATTCGTGTCGAAGAACATAAAAAGTCAATTTTACAAAATAAAAATACCACTTGCTTCTCCGAACATTTATAAAATTCAATCATTTCCTGATGGATTTCAACAAAACCTAATTGTTGCATTCAGGCAACAAAGGAAAGCAAGCGCCTTGACCTTCTTGAAATTCTTGAAATAAGTTCCGCCCATAATAGTAAATTACCCCTTGTAAACGAACAAATTCATTTTCAGGTATCACCTTTGCTATTGTCTGTTTTATAAAATAAGATGTAATACTCTCCTGTAGTCAGTCTTGACAATGAGTTCATAACTCGAAACATGTCGACTATCCTTTACCAGTGCCGGATTAAGCCAGCGCGGGGCCTGTAGCAAATTCAGCCTAGAGGCCCTTGGTTTGCTTTAGGTTCTCAAGTTTATGGTATTGAACTCAGATTAGAATATAAAACCGAAAATGTGTGTGCGTGACAACCCGAAGCGGCTATGTGTAGGAACACATATATCGGTGTGCGTGTAATGATACCAGTTTTTGAAATAAACTCCCTATATATTTTATTACTTTTACAAATCAAACTGGTTGGTCTTTTTTTACTTTGGTAATAAAGTAGTTCGTATATTATTTTGAATATTCATTAAGTACAATCAAAGTTTATTAAAACAATGGTTAATAATAACAATTTACATATTTATAATATAATTATAAATTTGTGAATTGTTATTATTAACCATTGTTTTAATATGTTTATTAATTTACACCAAGTATCGGCCCAATCAATCCACAATCAAAGTTACATAGGAACAATAAAATTCAAATTTATATTCATGTAAGTAAATGACATCCATGATACTTGGCTGATTGGGGTCGAGCCATGAGAACTGACAAGAAACTTCGGCCACTCTTTTTCATTCGCCAGAGGGTCACAAGTGTTGGTGTTAAAATAATATGGTGGAATGTAGACTGATGCAACTAAAATACATCACTTGTGCGGTCAGCGCTCAATTTTCAGAAATGTAGTACAACTTTAAATTATTGTTGTAGATTTTGACACCAACGTTTCTCGTGGTAGGTATTATACAACCTATATCTACGATTTAACGTGACGAAATCGAGTTTTAAATTTTCAGGTGTGAGTGAAGCATAGCCTAAGCGCTTCGCGTTTAAGGCATGCAAGATATTTTACGCTTATCTAAACTTATTTTTTTTTACTGTCAGACAGGCGTTGGAGCGCGGGGCCCCCCAATTCGGGGGGCCCGTAGCATTTCCCAAGTAACATTACTGCTCTTATAACGATCTTCAAGATCGCTTTAAAACTATACAATAAAATTTCGAATAAAATCAAGTGATCTTCAAGACATCCCTGACACCATCATAAAGCAGCTTCTAGCCAAAAAGGGCCCATCCTAAAAAGGCCTTCAAGACTAAATTTCAAAACTGTATTAAAACCATTCAGTTTTAATTCTATATTCTTAAAGGGTTCTTCAAGGCAACTTCAAATACATGAATTAAAACTTTTTATCTGACATTTTGCTCTCAAAATGTATTCAACGCGGACTAAATTAACTTAAAAATAATTAATGAATCCTAAAAGAGTTTTATTTTATTTACTAACACTCGACATCTTTTAAGTATGTATAATGGCCGGCAGAGTGGTAATATTTTAAACCGCATAGGTACGTATACTAAGCATATCATAAAATAATATTCGAAAGAAAACTATTATGGTGAAAAATTCACCAACGAATGGAACTTTTCTGATAAAAAGTAATAATATACTTCAACATAACTCGAGCGCCACTCATTTAATGCATTTTTCCCATATTTAAAAAATATTGAAAAAATATCATCAAATTTTATTTTGCATCTAAGGATCTAAATGCATTTTTTAATTGAATGGCATATTTCGACATACCGTTTTTCAGTTTTTTAAGAAGATACAAGACGCAATTATTTGAATAATAATATTCTTTTCGTTTACTATTGAAAAAGTCCAAAATGGCGGAGTCTTTATTGCAGTGAAACATGGCGTGATCTAGATTAAAACTAATTGTTCATTTATTAAATGTTTCAAATCTCACAAGATTTAAAACAGCGTTTTATTAACCACTATAAATCCAATGACTCCCACAGGAGTCTGTTCACGTTTCCTTTCAAAACCAATAAGTTCAAATTGTGACCTTATTGATTTAAAGTGGTCTTGCGCTCAAATGGAATCCTAACCTCACAAAAAAAATTTCGCGGATCTTGCTCAAAAATAATCTTTGGTAGTCGTTTATTAATGAGTTGTATTATTGTTTAACAATGCCTTGACTTATGTTTGAAAGGATTACCAGTTCTCTAAGCTCTTCGCAGAAAAGCAGATTCTTTATGAGTTCATTGTCGTTTTGAAATTCATCATTTTGAATTTGATCGTCGTTTTCGTAGATTTCTTTCTATAATTCCCTGGCATTGCTTTCATAATCGAACGGATTGAAAGATGAAGTGAAAGGACACTCTTTATAAGTAACGCTGGTTTCAATTGCACTATGGTTTTCTTGCACTGGTTGAAAAGAGCTTCTCTCAGTTATATCCCCTCCACATTCATCTGAATGTGGAGGTGATATTTAATTAGTTTTAATGAAGTCGTCCAAAGACCAAAAGGCATTTCTTTTAATCAAATTGACTAAATTAAAACCTTTTAAATGAATAATACTCTTAATGTACTCATTAAAAGGTAAAAATTATGTTTTTGGATTTAACGTGGTATTATATTGAATATATTGTCTTAGGATAAAATAGTGTTCCTAATGGGTTTTAAAGAATACAACAAGGGTATACTCCATAAAACTGCATAAAAACTTTTTTTCCCAGAACGGATTGTTTTAAAACCAACTTGCTGTTTAATTCTTAATTATAGCAAATTAGTTTTAAAATAGCCAATGTTGAGAGTAATATAAAACCAGTATAAGATCAATAGGACATTAAGAGCAAATAGCCTTTTTATTTCGATTTAAAGAGTGCATTAAATTCTTTGTTTAAGAAAAAGTGGTCTTTAAGAACTTTTAGTTTATCTTAAGGTTACTTCAAATCCTATGTCGATTTATTGAACATATTAAAGCATTTTTAAAACCTAAATAAATAGAAACTGTCTGCAAATTGTTACTTGGGTTGCTACTCTTGCTACGTGGCTAATCCGGCACTGATGAAAATACGTAACAAATCCCAGTATATCATGAAAACTTTCACGTCTGATAGTTATCATTTGATCGTCCAATACTCGACGTGCGCAAACTAAGAAATTTCTCGATTAACATATTCATTAGGATGATTAGTTCAGCTTAGAACTAAATTACTCAACGCTGTCAATAACAGGCGAAATTGAATTACTGCGGAATTTCGTAAGTAATTTTCGAATTCTCTGTAATATGCAGATTTCTGCGTCGATGATCTTATATTTCCGGTATCATTAATTCAGATTATTGAAGTCCGACTGGTGTATTATTTTACAAATAATGAAATTATGTCGAAGTCAGATAAATATGAAATATTTGAATTAATTGTTTTTCACAATAAAAATCTGAAATTAGGAAGACATACTCTTATATTTTCTAGAATCTCTTGGGGTACTCGAAAAAATTCTATGTCATCCATTTTAGGAGGTGTGATATGTACAGTACAGGCTGTCCCATTTTCGATGTCCTTACGGGGTAACTCGCTCATTTTTAAAGATAGAGATTTGCGGTTTTCGCGAACGTTGGCTACTTTTTTGGGAATCTCACGATACCGTAAACAAAATTTTCATAGCTTGCTTCGTTTTTGAGATACAAGGCGAAGTTGAAAATATTGCATTTTGGTCCCCCTCCTGTATCACAGCTGTCTTTTAACTCATAGAAAAAGTAAAAACCGTTTTTTATACACTTTTTTACGTAGAATCTAGTGGCGTAGTTAGATTTTTGAAATGAGCTGTCATTGTTTAGGTATAACCCAATGTTATAATCTTTGTTTATTGCGCCGAACGATCTATTAAAGTGATATTTGTCTTGCCATAAAAAAAATTATCTAAGTACAAAGCAAATACTTAGAATATTATATAAATATTATATATTTTTGAAAAGCGCAAAGCATTTGTGTTTTGAATACGGAAAAATATACAGAGTGTTCCATTTAAAAAATTATAACCTTGGGTTATATCTAAAAAATGACAGCTCATTTCAAATATCTGACTAAGCCACTAGATGTTAAGTAAAAAAGTGTATAAAAAACAGTTTTTACTTTTTCTATAAGTTAAAAGACAGCTGAGATACAGGAGGGGGACCAAAATGCAATATTTTTAACTTCACCCTGTATCTCAAAAACGATGCAAGCTATGAAAATTTTGTTTACGGTATCGTGAGATTCACAAAAAAGTAGCCAACGTTCGCGAAAACCGCAAATTTCTTTCTTTAAAAATAAGCGAGTTACCCCGTAAGGACATCGAAAATCGGACAGCCTGTACAATAAACTGTACCTACATTGTGAGTAAACGCTATATATGACTTGTACAATATATTTCACATTTTGAATAAGTGGTAGTGTATTTGCGATTTTGTAAAATGAAATGCAATTGAAAAACAACATGAGGTTAAAAAACAATTCTGTTTTTTTGAAATGCATAAATGTATATTGCACTTTGTACAAACAAAATTCGTCCTAGATTTACGTTCAGTGAATTTGCATCTGAAAGAAGAAGATTTTTCATCAAAATTACCTTCAATATCATCTGAACTTCTTTCTTTTACAGTATTTTCATCATCATAATCCTTACTTCTATGTCCCTATCTCCCCACCCATAATCGTCATCACTAAGCCCTTCAATATCTGAAAGGCCCTCCTCAATTAGTTCAAATAGTTGTTCTTCAGTTAACGGCACTTTTTTACTCATTTTTCAATTCTTACTACTATGAAATAAATCTAATATAACAAGAACTCTAAATAACGTGGAGTTTTTTTACTATACCTGTCGATTTCCGTTTACTCACAATGTACAATATATTGTACAATATCATTTACTCCAATATAGAAAAACAAACTGAAATTTCAGGAAGTTCACTATGAAAGTAACAATTACACGTATCGGTTATTACCAAAATGAATATTGCAGACATGTCATAACATGTTGTAAAGTTTGAAGCGCCACCTCATTTCAACATTCTGAAACAACTGCTACAACTCAGTAACAAGTACCATTAATAATTTTTTTTTTGGGTAAACTTCTCAACTCTAGGTGAAGGAAACAGTTTAAAATATTAAGAAGGATTTTTACAGAATACTGTACTTTGTGAGTAAAGTGAATACAAGCATACTACAAATTCGTTAGGATTTACGTAAAGCGATGTACCTACAATATATTGTACACCGTGAGCGAAAGGGTTAATGAGGCCGTTACTCGATGAAAATCAAAAATGTTTGAAAAATGAAAGTCTGAGTTTAACGATTTTCACATATAATAAAACAACAACAGTTGCACAACGCGTTTCTCTGACACTACAGCTTAGTAGCTTCTTTGGCGAAATTAGGGATTTTTTATTAGCGATCTTTTTATTGAAAAGATTACCACGCCGCTTGATTCAGCGTGTCCCTAAATAGGTATGACCAAAATTTCATAAAAAAAAATATTAATTCATAACAAAGTTATGAATTAGAGAGAACTTCTTCAGGTGCGAATTTAAAACTAAAACGTTTTAAGTTGAAATTCGCACTGTTGTTTTATTATTATGTGAAAATGGTTAAACTCGGAGTTTCATTTCTCAAACATGTTAATTACGAAATATTACCCTAGGGCGTAATTTTAGAAAAATAACGGCCTAGGGCCTAGGAAATTCATTTTGTTCAAACATGTACAGCACGTGAAAATAATTTTTCATTTCACGCATAAAAATATCCAAAGTAGAAAGAAATACTAATCCTCCTAAGATATTTTAGTGAAAGCTGCTAAAGGTGTTGATGCGCTTGTGCCAGAAAAACTGGATCATTTTCCCAATTTGCTTTAGGAACTGTTGCAGATAAATCAACTTTTCATTGCTTCTTATCTTCTTATGAACTATGTGTTCTTTACGTAACATTGAGAACCTTGTCCAAAGGTAGGGTTGCCATCACCTAAATTGCCGATGCCGGACAAAAATTTTGAAAACCCCGGACATTTCTGTGAAATTTTGTTTTTCCCCGGACGCCCCGTAAAAAAATTTTTTTTTTAATAAAATAAAACATTTTATATTTTAATTTTTTCATTTATTTAATTTTATTATATAGGATAGGTCATCTAGTTCGGTTAGATAGGTTAGGTACCCAAAAGTCTAAATTATTTATTAACTATAAATCAAAAGTAAGTAACAAGTTTTAATTTCATTGAGATCAAGTTCTTTTTACTGATTCAACTTAACTTGGAATTTTTCAGACTAGCCAATTTTTCCCAAAATATCTTTGTTTTTCATCATGAATTTGTAAAAGTCGGAGCAATTCAAGTCTTTAAAATTAGACTTTATTTTGATCAGAGAAGAAAGAGTATGTGTATTTAGCAAGTTTCTCTCCTTCCTCCATTACTGCGACCCTAGCGAAAAACTCACTCTACATTCGCATTGTGAGCTGGTATACAAAAATATTACTACAGTTTAGAATATAGATGTTTCGAAAAAATTCGGCCATAACCGGTTTGCATTTAATAGCTCATCTCCGTCACTGAAACTCAAGCTTCACACACCCGGACACAAAATTTGTCCGGGTTTTACCCGGACATATTTTGAATGCCTCGTCCGGACGACCCCTGGACGCCCCCTAAACTAGGACAAAATTGGGGAAACCCGGACGGATGGCAACCCTATCCAAAGGGAATTTGGAGAATATGATTATGATTAATCTTGAAAATATCATCAAAACGGTTCCGTCGACATGGCACACGTAGTTTTTCGTCAATCAGGCCTCAAAATGAAGATATTCTTTCTCGTAAATCCGCCTCGTTTTTTCTGGCACAAGCGCATCAACAGCTTCAACAGCTTTCTCTACAATAGCTTGGGGGAGATTGGTAGTTCCTTCTACTTCGGAAATTTTTATGCTTGAATCGCAAAATAATTTTTATGTGTTGTCTTATTGACAAATAACAACTTACAACCATCGTTACCCTCATTACGTTATTACTATTTCTTCAGGTAAATGCTAGTACCTACCTAATTTATTTTGAATTAGATTTTTTTAAATATTTAGTCTGACATAAATCGTTGAAGGCACCTTGGATATTACAAAGATAATGCGTTCGATCAACGTATATCCTTTGGGCCTCTGACCCTCTGGAAACACACCATCGACCTCAAGCGTTATTATCCTTATAATACCCTTCATACCTTAATAACTATTATATGAAATTCTAGTCGTATCAGTATTTAACATTATAACACAAAAAAAATGTCTTTTCTTTCAGCTTTATGACATGCTGAAGAAAGAACGCGGTCCAGACCAGATTAAAAAAGTCGTACCTTGTAAAGGTGATGTTTCGATGGAAGGACTAGGACTTTCGAAGGAAGATAGGGCTTGGTTATGCGAAGAGGCAGAAATAGTCTTCCACTGTGCTGCTACGATAAGATTCGATGAAACTTTGAAGAAGGCGGTCCTGTTGAATGTTAGAGGAACGCAGTTGATGTTGGAATTGGCCAAAGAAATGAAGAAACTTTTAGTGAGTATTTCCGAATGCGTAATTTTAGTCGTATTTTAACCGGAAATTATAGACTATTGCAGCTTCTTGAAAGTCAGCAGTTAGGTGCGCTAGTAGCTTTTTCAATCTGTTTCAGACCACCTGATTGATGTTTTGAACCGATTGCAACCATGTCTTCATTTTCAGGGCATACTATGATATTTTTTCTTAGTCGAAATTAGGGATTTTCTATTAGCGATTTTTTTATTGAAAAAATTACCACGCCACTGGATTCATCGTGTCCCTAAATAGGTATGACCAAAATTTCATAAAAAAATATAATTTATAACAAAGTTATTAGAACTCAAAATTGGCAAACTCACACTTAACAGTCACAAAAAAAACACCCTATATCAACAGATAACCACAGAAATATTTTTTTTATGTTTTCAAGAATAAAGTGCCATCAGATAAATACTCTACAAACCTCTCAAGCACTTATGGAGTCATCTCCCAAAAGGCGTATAATTTCAATTTTCTCTCTTATGCTCAATCATTTCCATGGCAACTGAGATTTAAATTGAAAAATCTATTAGGTCTTAGTTTTAGTTGATTTGCGTGAAAATTTGAATGTAATTCCGTTATTTTCCGTGAAAATATTCACGCTATTTTATTGTTGAAATTATAAAAAAAAATATTTCCATAGCTATCTGTTGATATTGGGTGTTTTTATTTTGATTGTTAAGTGTGAGTTTTCGAATTTTGAGTTCTCATAACATTGTTATGAATGAATATTTTTTTATGAAATTTTGGTCGTGGTGATCTTTTAAAAAAAAATCGCTGATAAAAAAAAACGAATTTCGACTGAGAAAAAATATCGTAGTATGCCCTGAACATTGGAATAAACATTTCGAAATTTGTCCAAAGGTAGACCTTTCAGTGCTTGACATTAAAAAAAAACTTGGTTGAAATCGGTTCACAACTTCAAATTTTACAGGGGTCTTTCCATTAAAAATGGGTCACACTGTATATATTTTTCCTGTACATAATGGAATCTCCAGCGTCTCCCATCAAACCATATGAGCTGTAATTTGATATCGGGTGTTAGTTCTTCGCGATACCACAATACTAGTATTGTCTTGGTCTTGGCGCCAAGACCAGGACCAAGACTTAGTCAATATTATGAAGACGAAAAGTAAGCTATTTTTGGTCTTACTAAAGTAGAGAACTTCGCAAGACAACAAGACTAGTCTTAGCATTATGGTAAAACCACAACTCAATAAATATTTTCAAGACCAAGACCAGACTTGGTCTTAATCTTGGGAAGTCCTATCTGGGGTTGTTATAAAGGCATAACGAAACTTTCAAAACTTGGTTGAATTCCTCAAACCGCCCATATTTTGATGGATTATACAAGTGAAAGTGTTGACAACATCAATAAAAAGATAGACATAAAACATCTACAACTATCTTCCCTGCTTGGATTATGTAGATCCACCTAATAAGATAGTTACTATAGCCATTGACATTGACTGATTGTTCTCTGTGTTCCTTGTCATTTAGTTGGTGTGATCTGTGATATTCTGTGTTATAACCTAGATGTTTTATATAGCTTGCCGATATCTGAGTTGTTTTCTAGTAGTTAAATAGTAATACTTTTTCGGATATTCGATGTAATTTTCGCAAATTGATTTGTAACAAATGTTGCTTCTTATCTCTGTCACATTTCGTTTTTCAGTTGTGAATTATTGTTTTCAACGTCATTTTTTGCAGTTGACATTTTCACAAGTTATGTATTTCTGTTTCCGCTATAACAACAAATATTAGAAATAAAATAAAATGAATATTTAAGGGGGGCATAGTCAATGGTACGGAGCCCTTCGTACGCGAGTCCGACTCGGTACGAAGGGCTCCGGTTTTATTTAAATATATATATATATATAATATATTATATATATATTATATATATATATTTAAATAAAACCGGAGCCCTTCGTACCGAGTCGGACTCGCGTACGAAGGGCTCCGTACCATTGACTATGCCCCCTTAAATATTCATTTTATTTTATATATATATATATATATATATATATATATATATATATATAATATATATATATATATATATATAAATATATATATATATATATATATATATATATATATATATATATATATATATATATATATATAGTGTGAAAGTGACGGAGTAATAGTCGTTAAGAACAATATTCTTTCTAAATTTAGGGTATTCCGACTAAAAAAGGGGGGCGTCTCCAATAACTAGTCAATCTGTACTACAGGCTCTATATTTCGTCTACTATTGCAGACATCATCAGGAGCTAACTATAAAAATTACAAAGTTGAAACATCAAGAAAACTGTACACAGAGTAGACTTACGATACTACGACTTTAGCTGGTAACTCCAGAAAAAAACAAGGCTCTCTCACATTGTTTTGTTTGTAATACAATGACATGTTAACTTTGGCGACACAAAAGGTACAAACTATAATAAAAATTGGAAGGAAAAGATTCCCCACCATCTAAGATCTTACTTCAGCAGCCATCTTTACTATAGATCTATTATGCGCATTAGACAGCGAGTGACAATTAAATTTACAGAAAATATTACTCTTATTCTTCTCGTCTTTTTGGACATATTTAAAACATCATTTGGCCAAAAAATAACACAGAAAATTACACAGAAAATTATTTGTACATCTAAAGTAGAGACATTCAATTTTATAAACTGCAACTTGAGAGAACAAACAGGAGAAATGGATCAAGTTAGTAAGACAAAAATTACATCAATCTTTCTCAAAGCAAAGGAGGCATGAATCAAAATCCAACATTGAAATCCACAACACTATGACCATTCATAAAAATTACAGACATGATAAGGTATATAATATTAACAAACTATATAAACAATTCCTTTCTCTATAAGAAAAACTATATAAAAATTATAAGAAAAAAAATAAAAATTAATAAGGAAAAAATTAATCAAACATTATTAAAATTAGCTCCTGATGATGTCTGCAATAGTAGACGAAATATAGAGCCTTTAGTACAGATTGACTGGTTATTGGAGACGCTCCCTTTTTTAGTCGGAATACCCTAAATTTAGAAAGAATATATATATATATATATATATATATATATATATATATATATATATATATATATATATATATATATAATATATATATATATATATATATAGCTATATATATATATATATATATATATATATATATATATATATATATATATATATATACATGTCTCAATCGTGCATAGAAGAAGTTTATTTCTTCAAAAGTTACAGGTTTTGCTTAATTAATAATTTAACTCCATTTCTTCCTTAGTTTATATTTTCTGATGAATGATATCCACCTCCGAAACGTTCAGAAAATATAATTCAAGGCAAAAAAACATCGCAGACTCATACTTTCCTAATTGTTAACCACTTCGTTGGATGCAACAGACTGTAACATTGAATGAATATGAAAACCGTAACCTCAACGAGCACACTTTTATATGACCCACTTTGTAATATGCAATTTAAAGGAACTTCAAAGAATGGTTCACGACTCTTCTTATATAAGCAAACGTTAATTTCTCTTATTATATAAGAATATTGAACTTGACACAAATTGATCTCATTCATACGTTCTTCATAGATCTATTTGTTTTTAGATGCAATAATATTTTTTAAAAGACTTTCTCCGCAAGTTACAACACTGTCTCTGTTTACCATAATTACAACTACTGGGTCGTGTTGATCGTTATTTACTGGATAAAATTCAATTGAGCATTAGTTATAAAAAAACGATGTATAAAAACAGAAAAGCCAATTACTTTTATGTAAAGATTACATAATTCGAAACTGTTTCAAGTCGTGTACTGAAATGAAAGTTCAATAAATTATTAATATTAATTGCTGGGCCACAGAGCTACCATGTGTAGTACCTAGAGGTCAAAATAAGTCTATTGGCGACTGAAATTAAGATCGTAGCCGTAGCGCTAGAACGGCTAATATCTGTACTACTCTCTGGGCCATTAGCGGTTTGTTTACATTGATTGGGAATGGTATTTACGTTCATTTTGTTTAGAGTTTTTGAACCTTTAGCTTGGTAATTTGTGTTTTTTTGGTCTTCTTATTTTCCAGTGGTTTATTGTGTTTCGATTGAGGACAATATTATCTCTGCTCAACAGTAGATAACCTACCTACATCAAGTTGAAATCTACACTGAGTTTTTATCATTGAACATGAAAATCAATAATAAAATAAAGGACACAACTAATAAATTAATTGGTTAGAGGAACTATGTATACATCATGAAGAAGCTGTATAATAGAACAACTATTTATTTAAAAAGCAAGAAAACTTTCAAAAGTTTCTAGAAAACACGCTGGCATGGCTACTTCCATTACCA
>JARQZK010000747.1:107500-132500 GCA_030704885.1 Cynegetis impunctata
AAACAACCAATGGGATTTCCACAACGAAGACTCTTTAGTAGCAAGGAAACTCATGAACCCCACGGAGAAGAAAAAATATAGACTCGATGGCGACGGTGTGGATTATGAGGAATATTTCACTAATTGCATCCGTGCCGCTAGATTATATATTTTGAATGAACCTGATGATACACTGCCGGCAGCAAGAAGACATATGATGGTGTAAGTATGTCGACATCTTGATAAATTTGTTTTCGTTTACTCTAGTATTTATTCTGATAGTAAAGCTGATATCTGTACTGAGCTCCCATGTCATCGATTCAAAGATGATATGGGTGTGCCACAGGAAACTCAATGAAATAGGCAAGAATAACTAGGTCTTTTTTAGTTTGGGTCCCGGTCCCTCGGGAATCAAAGGAAACGGAGAGGCTGATATAATAATAATAATAATAATATGTCATTCGAGTTGGACAAATGTGCTGTCTTTCATTCAAGCAAAGGGAGAACTGAAGAAGCAGTAGAACATATCGAATTACAAGGGAGAAATATCATCCGTCACCTTGAAGATCAAGATACAAATTTCTTGGAATGCATCAGAGGGGTGCTCTGGAGACAACCAAAATCAAGAATGCCTTAACAGCCAGATACAAAAAGAAGCTCAGAGATATATGGAAATAACAGCTGTCCGGTAAATACAAGGTTTCTGCTACAAACAGCTTGGCAGTCCCGATAGTCACTTACTCTTTAGGGGTGGTTAACTGGACGGTAAATGAAATTCTCGATCTCGACAGATCCACAAGTAGAGTAACGAACATGAATCAGAGCCTGCATCCCAATTGCTGGACACAGAGAATATATCTTCCTCGAAGGCAGGGAGGCAGGGGTTTGGAAAGTTTGGAATACCATCAACAAACCTTGGAAATGGCAATAAGGATATTGAGAAGTGAAGACCCGTTTCTAAAAATGGTAGCTCATCATGAAATCAGGAATCAAGGAGCGTTCCTATTCAGAGCTGGACGGAGAGCCATGGAGAAGCTCAATATGACCGCCATATCAATTGAGCCTGAGCTCGCAGGAAACGCGATCACGCCGGCCGAACAAAGAAGACTGGGTAGGTAGATAAGACAGGCACAACTGAAGACACTATTCGAAGATCATATGAGTAGAAATCTGCACTCCATATATTACAGGAATTTGGAAGAACAGGGCCTGTCGGAAGAATTATCCTTCACCTTCTTGAAGTCGGCTGGGCTGAAGTCGGAAACGGAGGGATTTGTTATGGCTTGTCAAGATGGAGTGATAAACACAAAATGGTATAAAACGAACATAATGAAAGTGGACACCCCAACAACTTGCAGAGCATGCCATAGTCAACAGGAAACTCTTATGCACATCCTGTCTGCTTGCAGAGTCCATGCTCCATCAGGGTATATAGAAAGACATAATGGGTCGCTCCAAATTATCTACTTCCATCTGAGAGAAGTTTATGGTATAGACAAAGAACCAGTGCTGCTATATGTTCCACTAGAAATTGAAGCGGTTGTTGAGAACGATAGAGCTCGCATATACTGGAACTATGCTTTTCCAACAACTCAGCAGATCCACGCAATAAAGCCAGATATAGTTCTACTGGACAAAGAGCTCAGAGAATTGTTTGTTCTCGAGTTTTCGTCCCTTGCCGAAAATAATCTGGTGATGAAAGAAGAAGAGAAAAGGGAAAAATACAGACATTTTATGTTCGATCTGAGAACACTATACCCAAGGCATAAAGTTAGGATGGTCGTACTAATCATAGGTTGTCTAGGCGGAATGAGAGCTAACTATGTGACAGAATTGAAGATTATTCCGGCATGCAGATCTCTGGCCGATACATTGACGCGCAGCAAGCAGTGTTGCTCGGGTCACTTCGAGTCATCAGGTCCCATGAACTATAGAGGCCGCTTGCAGCTCATCTCTTTTGTTAAGAGACGCTGTAAGGGCAGGATGAAGAACTACTCCAAGGAATGTGTGAGAGGTTTTTTAGTGAGTAACCAGCAACATCCAGAGTCTCACAGATCCCTGACAATGCGTGCGGGATACTCTCAGGGTTGTCTATAAAAGATTGTTCCTCTCACACGGACGTAAAAAAAATAATACTCTAGTGTTCCAGAAAAATAGATAAATAAGGCAGACTTCCAGCTATGCGTATATAGATCACTAATTTTTTATCAAAGGAAAATTTAAATCGAAAGATATTTTAAAATTGATATTCTTTATTAAGCTGTTTTCTTTTCGTACAACTAAAATGAAACTAGATGCCCCTAAAGATTTCAGGCTTCATTACTAGTCATCAGTTCATTATCTGATTGATTTGTTTTTTTTATATTTAATTTTTATTTTAGGATGTGGTGTGTAGACCGATTCTGCAAGATGCTCTTCCTGTGTGGGTTTATCTACCTGTTATACAAGTTCCTCTACATGCCCATTTTTGGATGAACAATTAGAATTGTTACTGTAGGTAATTTCTACTTTAGTCGACCAATGAATATTTTATATATTTTTTAAAATAAATGTCCTTATTACTGAAATTATTATCATTTGAGATTTTTATTTTTTTTTCAACAATTTCAAATTGTGTTCAGTTTTTATGATTTTGATTATGTTTATACAGTTATTGTAATATATTTTTTTGTTTCGAATTTAGTTTTTTATTGTTAAGTTCTTGCCATGTATTCGTTGCATGAATGTATCATAAAATGTATTTAATACATACATATATTCATCTTTCAGTTACAACATGCGTTTAATTTCTGAAGAAAATTATAGAAGAATATTTTTTCTATTTTATCTTGTTTATTTCCAATCAGAATTTATAATATGTGTCATTTTCAAGTACACTTGAGAATGAGAGTTGTTGACACCAGTTTTATATTACAATTGTAGGAAGATATTAGATCAATTTTTCATTTTATTGCCAAATAATAAATAAAATTTGAAATGATGGTACGTTATTGATTCAGACCTTAGAATATATTATGTTGTGTTATATATTTATATACACTGGCCAGCAAAATTAACGCACCACTAAAATTTGGGTCAATTTCAAAGTTAATTTTCTCGCGAACTGCTGAATCGATTTAGATAAAATTTTTTCAATGTAGCTTAAATCTTCAGAAATTACGTTATGCAGTGATAGAAAATTTAAATTCGAGTTTTAGGCATATACCGGGTGTTTGAAGAAAAACTAGTAAAATGCACAACTTTTGTCATATTCTGTGGGAATTCCCATCAACAGTATTAGGTGTTTCTCTAAGTCAAAATATAGCCCCATCTTTTACAAGCATTTTGTTTTTTTATTCACTTTTTTATCTTGCTTATTAAATGAAATACGGAATTTAATGTAAAACGTAACAACTAAAATTTATTTTAAAAAAATTTGAAATAAAATCTTAAACATTAAAATAAAAAGTCAACAGTGTTTTCTCCCCTATTCCTTATATCTGATTGACATCGACGACCCATATTTTGAACCAGACGTCTAATTTTTGCTTGATCTATATTTGTCCATATTTCCCTCATAATGTTTTCTACGTCATCCAAGGAGGCAGGTGGGGGCTGATGATCTCTAAGCTGCCTTTCATTAGAACCCATAAATGTTCTGTAGCGTTAAGGTCTGGACTACCTGTAGGCCAATCTAGGACCTCAATATTCACCTGATTTAGATAATTTAGTTCTATTTTCGCAGTATGTGGTCTGGCATTATCTTGCATTAGTATAAAATTATCTCCAATATAACCAGTCATAGGGACCACATGCTCTGACAAAATTTCGTCAATGTACTTTTCGCTATTTAAAGGTGCTCCATGCAAGGACATGATGTCTGTACGAGCTGCCAAAGAAATTCCGCCCCAAAACATAACAGAGCCTCCATTAAATAACTCGGTTTAGCGAATATTATTTTGTGAATAACGTTCGTTTGGCTGTCGAATAATTTCTGAGCTTCGATCCTTGCTGTATAGATAAAACCTCGTCTCATCAGTGAACAAAACTCGTTCCCAATCTTCAGCAGTCCAGTTCACATGTTCCCTAGCAAATTGAAGTCTTTTTTCAACATTAAATTCCGTATTTCATTTAATATGTGAGATAAAAACGTGAATAAAAAAACAAAATGCTTGTAAAAGATGGGGCTATATTTTGACTTAGAGAGACACCTAATACTGTTGATGGGAATTCCCACAGAATATGACAAAAGTTGTGCATTTTACTAGTTTTTCTTCAAACACCCAGTATATGCCTATATATTTTTTATCTAAATCGATTCAGCAGTTCGCGAGAAAATTGACCCAAATTTTAGTGGTGCGTTAATTTTGCTGGCCAGTGTGTATATATATATATATATATATATATATATATATATATATATATATAGAAAGATATATATATATATATATATATATATATATATATATATATATATATATATATATATATATATATATATATATATATATATATATATATATATATATATATATATATATATATATATATATATATATATATATATATATATATATATATATATATATATATATATATAAAATCAATAGAAGATATATATATATATATATATATATATATATATATATATATATATATATATATATATATATATATATATATATATATATATATATAATATCTATATATATACCTATATATATATATATATAATATATATATATATATAGGTATATATATATATATATATATATATATATATATATATATATATATATATATATATATATATATATATATATATATATATATATTTTAATTATTTAAAAGTTGTCTGACGAGACGTTGTGTGTTCTATAGAGTCTGTTTTATATCTTTAAATATCTGTTATGTATTGCTGAGAAAAGAAAAGTAAAGAGTATACATAGTTGCCCTGTCGCGCAAATTTTTAATAATAATAGTGAATGCGCATCACTAGTTTACCGGCATGAAATTCATTTTCACAGAAACTACACAGTTGCTTTTCAAAATCCATTCAGATAAAAGTGTTCCCTATAAAAATGCCAATTTTCGTAACGATCGGTTGAATGGTATGGAAGATCAGATCACACACTGCAGCGCCATCTAGGGGCTAGTTGAACTAAAAAAGAGCATAGAAACCTACTCCATGAAATAACAGATATGACAAATTTCGCGATTATCGGTTAAACGGTGTTCTCTTATATATATATATATATATATATATATATATATATATATATATATATATATATATATATATATATATATATATATATATATATATATATATATATATATATATATTTATATATATATATATATATATATATATATATATATATATATATATATATATATATATATATATATATATATATATATATATATATATATATATATAATTATATAAAGAAGCGTCCGCTTTTTTTTGTGTTATGTTTTATCATTTTATGTATTAGAAATTCATTACTTGATTTCAATTGATGATTTTTAAAATTTAATCAATGTATATAAACTAACATTTGAATCCTGATTTGTGACTTGAATAGAGCTTAGAACTGATTTAAATCAAAGAACAAAGAGATGCTTGAGTGACAGTGACAACCAGATTGTATAGCAATAAATCTTTAAAGTTTTTCATTTTTCGTATCATTTCTGAAGACTCGCAACAACGTCGAGGGTAACATCTTTTGCCTTTGTTTAGCAACAAAACCAAACGGAAATTTAAAAAAAAATGTTTTGTACGGTGGGGGCGCTACTAAGACATCTGCTCCAGGCGGCAACTTCCATAGTTACGCCATTGGTCAGGAAACACTCTATGTATATATATATATATATATATATATATATATATATATATATATATATATATATATATATATATATATATATATATATTTATAACTATATATACATGTCTTGTCCAAAAAATTCAAATAAATACGTATACTTAATATTCTTAAAGTAGGATCTAGTTTTTTCCCTCTTGAATTATAAGAGAAATATATGTAATTAAAAATTTGGCAATTTTTCAAGACAAACATAATGATTGTTAAACTTAATGATACATCTACCACATTTCTAACAATCAGATGATAATTAAGTATATAATTAGGATTATTGTATATCTTCCACTTAATGAAAATATTTTATTAATTAAAATCACTTTTTTCGTTATTTTTAAATAGAAAAAATATGTAATTTCACATCCTTGAGTTGATAACTTAACTACATTGTTTTTTCATTGTTCTATCTCCAACGATCAGGATAATCAATTCGAAACTTTTTCTTCCGAGAAAAACAGAAAGAGAAGATGATTACCAAATACAATTGACTACAGTTTCCGGGTTTTCATATAACATTTGATCATGGGTATACAGTAATTTTGATACAAGTTTCAAGAAGACGAAAAACTCTCCCTCAGAAATCCACTCAATTTTTAAAAACATTGCACAGAATCCTAATATATAATTTGGGGGTTAAACAGGGTGTCCAGATATTTCGGGAATATGAAATTTTGGAAAAATTTTAAAAACAGGTAAATTTTTAAGATGAAGAGAACATTTATTTACATAATAATTTTTTAGTTAACAAATATTATTTATTAATTAGCAGTTAATTGATATTCATCAATTAACAGTTTATTAATAATAATAATGAATTTTCAAATGACACACCCCGTAAAATTCTTTCAGAAAACTCAATTATTATGACTAATAGAATGTGAATGAGGAAATATAACAGGTGGAAGTAGCCCAGGGATCTGTGTTGGGACCAATGATGTACTTGCTCTATGTTCTCAGCTTAAAATACCTAAATTTAAAGTCAAAATATTTTATGTATGCTGATGATACGGCGATGGTCCTATCAGATACAAACATTGAAAATTTATTTAAATCGTGATATAAACTGTGATATGCAAAATTACCTTCAATGGCTGTGTCATAATAAATTAAGTATAAATACTGAAAAAACTGTTTATATGATAATGAAGAAAAAAAACAAAAGGTACTGTGATCTAGATTTATCAATAAATAATGTAAAATTAAAAGAAGTTAAGATACATAAATATCTAGTATTAGTATTAGATAATAAACTGACATGGAATAGTCATGTAAGTACTGTAGTATCTAAAATCTCTCCCATGATAGGTGCTATAAAAAGATGTTCGCAATTATTGGATATGCAAAGTAGATATTTACTGTATAATAGTTTTATAGAACCTTATATCAGATATCTAATACCCTGCTGGGGAAACGCACCAAATTATGTAATCAATAAGCTACAAAGAACTCAAAACAAAGCAATTAAAAATATCTTTAATATTGAACACAGAACATCAACAGAACATATATATAAAATAACTAAGATTCTTAATATACAGAACTTGAAAAAATTAGAACAAGTAAAATTAATATATGGCATAAAGAATTGTCAAATAAAAACTCAAACAAAATTAAAACAACAAATAGAATATCATAATTATTTGACAAGACAGCGAGACATATTCAGAAACGAATTTAGAAAAACAAATAAGACTCAGAATTCTCCTATTTACAGAAGCATCCAAGTATTTAATTCCATCCCCCTAAATATAATTAACGTTGAAAACTATGAAAGATTGTGCCATCTCCTGAAGGAATTCTTGAATTTGGAATAGACTTTCCGTTTTATCATTTTTGTTTTTTCATTATTATTGTTATTAGATTGAATATACTCTGTGTTTTCTAGTTTTTCTAAATGTATTAGTAGGCCCTGGTGCCAGTAATATAATTTACTGTTTAAAGGTCAGCAAATAAAGAAATACTTTATTTATTATTATTATATTTTCTTTTGAAGTTTACCGCCCAAAATGGAAACCGGCGACAAGTAGGAACAGTCAACAATTGTTGCCAAAAAATAAAGAAATTTTAAGGAACATTTACGGAAACACGCAACAGCAACAAAAATGTTCCTCGGGTGGAATCGTAGCTTGAAGGGTGACAAGTAGAAACAGTCAACATCTGTTGCCGAAACATAAAGAAATTTCAAGGAACATTTAGGAACATTTTTGGAAACACGCAACAGCAACAAAAATGTTCCACAATGTTCCTTCCGTGGGACTGCAGCTTAATAAACATCTGTTTTTTTCTAATTTGAACTCACTCGTACTCGAGATGGAGTAAATCGAAAAATGTACCCATCTTCATTACATCCACTCAACAACGGCTACACTGTGGTTTATGGAGACCGCAGCGCCATCGCTGATTAACCGCAGAAAACATCACAATATTTATGGAATTTAAATGAAGAAACCTCGGTGAAAGCAAAACGCTGTCCACAAACAACTTATACTTCTGACGAGTATAATGCATTGAACGTACTCGTTTAATGAATTACCTAAATGCGGTTGAATTTCCTGTATTTCGTTATTGTTTAGGAAAGAAAGGACATTTGTATAGTATCTCGAAACATGCAAGTAGTTTTTCAAATGCGAATAATTAGGTTACTTTCACCAGATGCCGCCCTTTTTGTGCACTTACTGCGTTATAATCTCCTTTCCTTCAGAGATTTATATCACGATATGATTGCATTTTGTTCTATCGTTGCAAAATTCAAAGGAAACATCAAATTTAATTGATTGACTTCCCTATTATAAGATAGGTAGACACACAAAAGTATCAGTTCAAAAGAGTTAACTTAACTAAGAAATACTGTGGAATAAATATTTCATTTATTATCAGTCAACGATATTTCATAACATAATATAATATATATATATATATATATATATATATATATATATATATATACATATGTATATATATATATATATATATATATATATATATATATATATATATATATATATATATATATATATATATATATATATATATATATATATATATATATAGTGGCGCTGTCACATGAAAAATACTGGGGGTCCCATACCGGGGGTCTTGCCTCGAGAAATTTTCTAAATTTCAGATGAAAAAGATTTTTAAAGCTTTTTCAAGCTTTTTAGAGTCATATGATCAACATTAGAACCCCGAAAACTCGACTCTCGATAACTCTACACTCCGGGAAACTTGACAAGCCTGACATATTTTTTGGCTTTGAAAAACGAAACAAAACATAAATACGTACGGTATTTTCTCAAAAAAAATTTCATTTACAGTAATAATTATGGTTATAGACTATTACAGTGCAGTGAGTATAAAGCTCTGAAAATACTGAAATTATATTTAAATAAATTTTAAACAATCATTGAAAGAATAAAATATAAAATATTGCTGTCGAACATTAATAGCGTTTTTTTTATAAGTGAAATAACTAATATGAGTTTACTTTGAATAAGACTTACAGTTCATTAAATAAAAACAATATCTCAAAGTTCATGCTTCGAAAATATTTGAGTAGGTATTATAAAATAATATATATATAAAAATATTTGAGTATTTGTAAATAACTAATACTGTATTATATCTAGTAATACAGTACAAAACTAGTACTAATATTTCTAAACTGAGAATTCAATATTCTGGATGTATTTATTATAATTCCCTATTTTATGGAGATTTTCAATATTGGTCTAAATTACATTATTAGGGCTTTAGAAGGGTGCAAATCGTTTAGTCTAACTCTCACACGAATTTTAGAAGGCACCATGGAGTCGGCGACACTATATATATATATATATATATATATATATATATATATATATATATATATATATATATATATATATATATATATATATATATATATATATGCATATATATATATATATATATATATATATATATATATATATGTGTGTGTGTGTGTGTGTGAATGTGTGTGTTCATATATTTATAAACATAATTATACAGATATATTTATCGAGTTGAAATAACCTAAAATAGTAAGAATTAAGTCTTTCTTTTATACAGAAACCAATTTAATTATCTAGTTCATATCATATATAGATTACAGATTACATATCAGTAATTTGTTTTAAGTTCAAGAACTACTTATATATATATATATATATATATATATATATATATATATATATATATGTAATATGTATATATATATATATATGTAATATGTATATATATATATATATATATATATATATATATATATATATATACATATAATAATTATATATATTTCGATAAATTTGAAGTACATCTAAGCATTATGAAAAAAAAAATCAATATATTAACAAATTTCAGAATAATTTGACTTAAAATAAATTGTAAAAATAAATTAATCAAAAATATTTTCTCCTTACGAAGTCCCGATTTGTTATGAAAATTCGCTCCAAGATGCAGAGGTCAAATTCCGAGATTAAATAACATCCGCAGTATAAAATGAAGATATCGCAATAATCATTCAAATGAATAATTAGAAATTTTATGAGCTATAACATTTTTTCATTGCGTGAATATATTAAGATATAAATTACGCCAATAGATCGTTAAGAGTAGAACATAATCATCTTTTTAAAGGAAAGAAATATTAAAGTCCAAGTAACTGATATTTTTATTGAAAATCAATTAATTTTTTTCAGTCTTCTAACTATAATGTATTTTATGTAAATAATTATAATTTTTAAATAGTTTTTCCTCAATTCTTGCAGGAAATTTACCTTATGAAATGTTTACTCATATTTTATGTGTTATTATCCAAGCAATTATTTTATTTTTAAGTAAATCAGTATTTAAAAAAATAGGATATAACATGAGGAATATTTTTGCGGTATGACTCGAATAGAAGAAACATGATTAATATTTATAAGTATAGATAGATAGATAGATATAGTTTATTTGATCAAATACAATACATGTGTAGATCTTGTCAAATTTAAATAAAATTAATTAGTTCTTCGAAATTTCTTTCTTCCAAGTACTCATTTATACTGTAATATGCTTTGCTTACTAAAAATTTTTTTAATGTGGATTTCTGTGATTGTCTTGATTTAGTTTTAAATTTTTCAGGTAAACGATTCCAAATTTTCAATATACGGTATGTCACATTTTTTTGTAGGTAGGTGTAATTCGGCTTCTCCTCTAGAAGATATGTTTTCCCTCTGGTGTAATGATCATGTTCCAGCCTTATTTTGCTTAATTCTCTAAAATTATCCATCACAAATACAACCGACTCATATATGTACAATCCATATAATGTTAACATTCCTTTACTTTTAAATATTGGCCTTCATGATTCTCTCTGGGTCATTTTAAAAACAGCTATTATGCATTTTTTTTGCAATGTAAATATTCTATCAGCATCAGGAGACCCGGCCCAGAAAATGAGACCATATCTGATTTTTGATTGTACATATGAATGATAAGCAGTCAGAGCGGCTTCCAATCCCACCGTGTTGCTAATCAATCTAATAGCATAACACTGTTTTGCGATACTAGGTGCAATTTTTCCAATATGCTCCTTCCAGTTCAGCTTTAGATCAATATGTATTCCTAAAATTGATAAACTGTCAACTTCACCAATTTGTGTGCTCTGATAATTGAGGCTTATATTTTCCTTATTTTTCCTGAATACTATTAATTTGGTCTTTTCAATATTTAGTACTAAGTTGTTTATGTCGTACCACTCAATCAATTTTCCCAATCCATCTTGTAATATCTGTTCACAGTCACTTTCATTATCTGCTTTACAAATTAGCGAAGTATCACCTGCAAACATTACTATTTGGCTTTGTGTTAATTGGACGAGGTCATTCGTGTATATTATGTACAGTAGAGGTCCCAAAATGGAACCTTGTGGGACACCCACCTCAACTCGGCCAAATTCAGATGTCATCATATTTCCATATTTTTCTCTGCTCACTATTCTTTGAGTTCTGCCAATCAAATAAGATCGCATTAGTTTCAACGCAATACCTCTTATGCCGTTTCTTTGCAATTTCGCCAGTAAGATATATATATATATATATATATATATATATATATGTATATATATATATATATATGTATATATATATATATATATACATATATATATATATATTATATATATATATATATGTATATATATATATATATATATGTATATATCCTTATATATATATACATATATATATATATATATTTATATATATATATATATATATATATATATATATATATATATATATATATATATATATATATATATATAAATCTCACACCAATAGGTAGTGCCTGTTAACCGCAAATATATATTTTTTGTCATACAATTTTTTGGCATACATCGTCTTACTGTAATTTAGATTCAAAGAAAGGTACTACTCTGGAAATGTTTGTCATGGAAAACCATATATATATATATATATATATATATATATATATATATATATATATATGTATATATATATATATATATATATATATATATATATATATATATATATATATATATATATATATATATATATATATATATATATATATATATATATTTATAAATTTATATATATATATAATTAATACAAGGAGTATTGCCGTAACTTCTAACTTATAAAAGGTTATATTGGGCACTTGGCAAAAGGAGGTTAGATTTAAATCAAACAAATGGTTGTTTTGACTTAAATCTAGCCTCCTTCTGCCGAGTGCCCAATATAACCTTTTTATAAATTTATATATATATATATATATATATATATATATATATATATATATATATATATATATACATATATCCATGGCATACGTTTTCTCAAAAAAGAATTTAGTATATAGATATTTTTTAAAATTCAAAATAATTTTAGTGAACGTTAAAGTTGGGAATACCTTGTAGAAGCTCTGATACCTGGACTAGATTTCATGAGAAGACACCTAATGTTATTGTAGAAAAATGTCAATAATCCTAAAACTTGACTTACCTATTTTCAGAATCACAATACTATTTCTACAACTTTCACCTTGTGGTATGTCCCAAAGATGTTTTCATTGATGGAATCTTCAAATGATTCTTGCAAGTAATTAGGCTAACAACCTACTTATTCCTAAGTGTAAGTAATCAATATTCAAATGATATTCATATTTATAATACATCTGAGTAACTATTAGCTAAGAAATCTCGAATATCAAATTATAAGGTCATTAATTCTAATAACCGCTTGAATAAGAGAAAAGTGAAAACTGGAATATTTTAAATTCTTTTTTTTTGCAATTCAGTAATTTGTAATAGAAAGTATTTATTTTGAATAAATTTTGGGGTTATTATCGAATTCCATATTTTGTGCACAGTCAAAAAATAATATATATATATATATATATATATATATATATATATATATATATATATATATATATATATATATATGTTTTCCAATAAATACATTTGAATTTATATTCAGTTTTCAGCAGATATAGTGAAATTTCAAAACATTTACTCTGGTATTTTGTATGCATTAATGTGACACCGTTTCGAAATTGAAATTCCTTTTATATGTGTAAGAAAACTGTGAATATGTGCAATAAAAATTTAATTATAGGTAATCTAAATGCCAAAATTTATATTATTTTCTCTTAAATTTTTCAGATTGTTTCAAGCTGTTCTTATCTTGCTCATGTATGTCAGTCGAAAAAGAATCTGCATATTCGAACTTTTAGTAATTATGAAACAATAAAAACATGCACTCATTATATCAATATTTTGCTAATTAGTAGGTTCAATAATTGTTGAAATAACCAAGATAAATCTCGTTCATAATATATGCGAGTGTGATTTATGCTTTCATACATATTCAACCGGTCATCATAGCACCATTTAGTATATAAGTATAAAGTTTCAGTTTCGATACGCAGCATTGACCAGTACAAATAATACTAAAACAGTCATCAACTGAACCCGATGTAACCCATTTTACTGAGATGTTGCAATTAATACATTCAGCTTCTTCGACGCATTTTTCAATTATAGCCAATCATAAAAAATTCTCTTCGACTTAAACAGCAACGGAATTGGATTGTCAAATATATTCTGCACTTACCTTATCGAACTCATTATAGATGTTAAAATAATGAGTTCACAATAGGTAACTGCTAGACCGTTCATATCCATTTGAATTAAATTTTTCGCCCTATAAATATTGCAAAAGAGTCTCGAATTTATAGCCGTTGGTAAACGAAGCGTCTCTTTTCTACAGGCTCATGTGTTTCCATGGAAGTCTGGAAAAGAACTATAGTTCATATAAGATATATAAATGTGGAATATACTAGAAAATACCAATTAATACAAACGTTATTTTAGTTTTTTTTTCCTTGATATATGTATGTTTATGTTCATCTTAAAGTCCATGTTCATGTTCATGTTCATGTTCATGTTCATGTTCATGTTCATGTTCATGTTCATGTTCATGTTCATGTTCATGTTCATGTTCATGTTCATGTTCATGTTCATGTTCATGTTCATGTTCATGTTCATGTTCATGTTCATGTTCATGTTCATGTTCATGTTCATGTTCATGTTTCTGTTACCGTTACTGTTCTAATTACTGTTGATTTTCCTGCTCCTGTTCTTGTTCCTGTACATGTCCCCGTTCCTGATTCTATTCACGCAGCTATTCCTGTTCCTGTTCTTGTTTCTTTTGTGTTTCTGATCATCTAATATTATGTAAGTGTAGAGTAGAGTAGAAAGTAACCACCAGTACCAGAGTCATTATATCAAACCAACGAAGGGTTGTAACAAACATTTCTTTATTCAAAATATCTAACATTATGAATAACACAACAAAATAGATGTATGTGGCAGACGCTATGGTTCAAGTTGCACAAATATGGTATTGTTCCAGTGACTGAAATTTCCACGGCACTGTTCTAGATTATAAAAAATTAGTATTTCATCCATCAAACGCTTCTCGATATGACCTTGACTTTGAGCTCGCATTAAAATAATTTTCCGACGTGAAAAGCGTATTAGATTAGATGAACCGAACAAAAAATACATTTTCTCGATTAATTATATGCAGTTGAAAGTCATTATCAGTTTTTTTTTGATCATTATAACCTTCGTTAAAGTATCTGATCATAGGTTATTCTAAAGTTTACTACTAATTATTGAAAGAAAAGAAATATTAACGTCACACAATGGGTGTTTTAGATGTTTGTTGGACGCAAGAAAAATATAATAGGGAAAATGAGCAAATTCGTTCACTATAAATACATTTATATTAATATTAGATGATTCAAAAATAAAACTGTATTCCGTCAATTAATATATATTCACAAAGATAAAAATACCTTGGAAAATTCATATGTATTTAAATATATATATATATATATATATATATATATATATATATATATATATATATATATATATATATATATATATATATATATATATATATATATATATATATATTTATTCGAATTGTTGTTGCCTGTGATCTATTTTTAATCTCTTGATAATTATTAGCAATAACAGGCTGGTTGAATCTTAAAAAACCCGATTTTATCAAAAAAAGTTGACGTTTCACTACGACATTTGTAGTTTATCAAAACTTTTGAAAAAATTGAAATCTCCTTGACATTTATTGATTTGAAAAAATTTGAATAGACAAAGACTGCTTTGTCTTGCTAAAATTTTTTTCCGAATGTGGTTGTTCTCTGTTATTTATTACGTGCTATTCAGTCTAATATCAACATTCAAAATTGTTATCATTAGATGGCAAGGAAAACCACAGAAACCTTTACCTACGTAATGTTAGAAAATAAAAATAATAGGGTACTATTTATCTAACAACAAAGAAATTAGTCGCAGGAAAATATTAAAAAAGTAGAGCAGAATTATCGGTATAAAACGTTTATATGGAAGCAGCCGTTGACACGTGTTTCGGACTCTTTGGTCCTCATCAGAACGGCGTAGCAAAGCATTGGGTTGAAAATTTGGAGATGAAAATAGTACAACAAATAAAAACCTCTGCTACGGAAGACAATTACACCTTTGTGGACTATTGTTTGAACTCTCCGGTTTGGTAGATTTGGTCAAACTCTGCCACGGAGGCGATTAATGCCATACGCGAGATCTCAGAACGAGTAAATAAACAATAATAAAGAAATTAGTCGCGGGAACATATTAAATAAGTAGAGCAAAATTATCGGTATAGCCCGTTTATATGGAAGTAGCCGTTTTTAATGAAATTTTTATTTAGAATTTCAAATCTTTTGAAAAGGTACTCACAATCTAGAACAATGTTTGAAACTCTCAGCTTAAGTTTGGGATCATTGCCATATTTTCAGCTTGCAATATTTAATTATTTATTCGAATTGTTGTTGCCTGTGATCTATTTTTAATCTCTTGATAATTATTAGCAATAACAGGCTGGTTGAATCTTAAAAAACTCGATTTTATTAAAAAGTTGACGTTTCACTACGACATTTGTAGTTTATCAAAACTTTTTAAAAGATTTGAAATTCTAAATAAAAATTCCATTAAAAACGGCTACTTCCATATAAACGGGCTATACCGATAATTTTGCTCTACTTATTTAATATTTTCCCGCGACTAATTTCTTTATTATTGTTTATTTACTCGTTCTGAGATCTCGCGGATGGCATTAATCGCCTCCGTGGCAGAGTTTGACCAAATCTCCCAAACCGGAGAGTTCAAACAATAGTCCACAAAGGTGTGATTGTCTTCCGTAGCAGAGGTTTTTATTTGTTGTACTATTTTCATTTCCAAATTTTCAATCCAATGCTTTGCTACGCCGTTCTGATGAGGACCAAAGAGTCCGAAACACGTGTCAACGGCTGCTTCCATATAAACGATCTATACCGATAATTCTGCTCTACTTTTTTAATATTTTCCTGCGACTAATTTCTTTGTTGTTAGATAAATAGTACCCTATTATTTTTATTTTCTAACATTACGTAGGTAAAGGTTTCTGTGGTTTCCCTTGCCATCTAATGATGACAATTTTGAATGTTGATATTAGACTGAATAGCACGTAATAAATAACAAAGAACAACCACATTCGGAAAAAAATTTTAGCAAGACGAAGCAGTCTTTGTCTATTCAAATTTTTTCAAATCAATAAATGTCAAGGAGATTTCAATTTTTTCAAAAGTTTTGATAAACTACAAATGTCGTAGTGAAACGTCAACTTTTTAATAAAATCGAGTTTTTTAAGATTCAACTAGCCTGTTATTGCTAATAATTATCAAGAGATTATATATATATATATATATATATATATATATATATATATATATATATATATATATATATATATATATATAATGAAGTGAAATAGAACATTTATTTGAAACTAATCAAAAAACCTCCTAGCGGAGCTGGTTATACGAGTTCACGAAACATCGAAATATCCCCATCTACCTTTAGACGGTACATGTTAGAAATATTAAGTTGTTTAACACAATCAATGGAGAATGATAGACAGACTGTTTCGCCCTTATTTGGAGCTCATCAGTAGCATCCATCCACTGAAAGTGACAACCAACTCAATATTTCAAACGTTCTTATATTTTCCTTCTAGCAACACAATGGAATATAAATATGACACAGCGCCACCAGTCGGAAACAAATGAACCACATCTTACAGATAGACGAAACATTTCGGTAACGGGAACTCGTACGTCCTGACACCCGAAGGTGGCACTGTGTCATATTTATAAGCCATTATGTGCTAGAAGGAAAATATAAGAACGTTCGAAATATTGGGTTGGTTATCACTTTCGTTGGATGGATGATACTGATGAGCCCCAAATAAGGGCCAAACAGTCTGTCTATAATTTTTCATTGATTGTGATAAACAACATAATATTTCTAACATGTACCGTCTAAAGGTAGATGGGGATATTTCGATGTATCGTGAACTCGTATAACCAGCTCCGCTAGGAGGTTTGTTTGATTAGTTTCAAATAAAGGTCCTAGTTCACTTCATTTCATTGCCATGGACGTGTCTCGATAACATGAAGAATTCTGTTATATATATATATATATATATATATATATATATATATATATATATATATATATATATATATATATATATATATATATATATATAAATCGGTGATTGTTGAAAGGGTATTATTGTTTTTATTATTGTCCATTTTTCATTGAAATAGTATTTGATATGGGTTTCTATACCAAATTATATCCCCGACCGTTTGGTGTTGAAAAGAATCAAGTCCTATTCTAGGGAGCTCTAATAATACGAGTTGAAAGGTACTAAGTCGCGGACTTAGTTCCATACAACTCTGAATAGGAGGTTGAAGATGAATAATTTGTCGTGTTTTTGCTTCATAAGTAGGTACTTGTTTATCATTTGGTATGTTTGTGAGAATTATTGTTCATTTCTATGTGTTATTTCTCCGATAAAGTATATTAGTTTAATCATAACTACTTAATTTTGTTTTACTGATTGTTGAATGGAACTAAGTCGTTGCTTTAAAAAAATAATAAAAAATACGAAAATTGGAAATAATAATAATTTCTCTGTAGATAAATGATTTCTCACCCATTTTCTTTTAATACGCTGACTGCATGTATCAATGAAATGGAATAAATAACTTTTAAACATATTTTTTCAATTTACTCAAAACTTTCATTTTTGGACTTAGTACCCTTTCAACAATCACCGATTCATATATATATATATATATATATATATATATATATATATATATATATATATATATATATATATATATATATATATATATATATATATATATACATATATATATATATATATATATATATATATATATACATATATAAATATACTCATTATTTGTCTTTTTCTAACACTCACTTTAAAACAGACTGTATTAAACAGTTATCGTTTCTAATTCAGTTATTATTTATATCAAGCTTGTTATATGCAATATAACAGAATTTGATTCCATAATTTTCAATCGTTTTTATCATTTACCAAATATATATCACCTCCTTCAACTTTAATTGTGATTCTAATAAAACAATTCATGATAGATGATTTTCTTCTCATCTATTAATTATAGAAGAACATTTTCATATTTCCCCGTATGAGATAGAATTTCTTTCCTTACTGCTTTCTTCGAAAAATTTTCCGTCGTCTAAAGAGTTACAGTGATGTGAGCACTATATAAATTCACCTACAGGCAGCTACTGAATTAATTGCCTTATTACACTCTACAAAGTAAATTCAATAAAACACTTAAGGTCGCATAGTTACCCACTATTAGGTATATGTTTTTGGATTAATTCATGGTCATTGTGTCAAGTTTATTATTGAGGAGGTTATGAGTATTGATGATGATTACATAGATGGTATTTGGAAGTCTAGAATAAGAAAATGATATTTCTTCACTTCAAATTTAAATGTTTTCGACTGTTTTCAAAATGTTGAATTATTCTTGAGATATTGTTGGAGACAGGGCCGTAGCCAGCACTGCTTTCTAGAGGGGGCTAAACAAATTCTAGAGGGAGCTTGTTTTTTACGTAGTAAATGTGAATAAAAAAAAGGAACATACAGCATTTTCTGTCTTTCTACCTAGAAGAATATACTGAAAGACGAATATTCATTAAAAACTATTTTGGAAAAATAAAAAATTTATTCTAATAAAAAATAATAAATAAAGAATCTCTCATAGAAAGCTCTGAATGAATAAAACAAATAGCTTGTAAATAGACAACCAAGTTAATATTTTCTCTCTTGGTTCGTCACTTGTTTGCGCGTAATCGTTTTTTGTTGTGTTTCTATTTCTACTGAGTTTGAAAAAGAAATAAAGACTTATAATATTTTATCTGAAGAGGTTGAAGAAATTAAAGGAAAATATGTGGATTTTATTGGAGTACTTTTACTCGAATTAATCAAACGCATACCCTCGCATTTAAATGTTTTTCAGCAGATAAGAAATTTTAGTCCTGCTTTGAATTTAAATTCAGTCCAAAGACCAAAATTTTCTAAACTGCCACTTACTTCTGTAATTCCCAATAGAATATCTGATACAGAGATACCTTGAAGAAACTTGTTAAAGGTCGATTGGAAAGAGATGTTTGGTGAATCAGTCCCTGATAACCCTATTATTTTTTGGAGGAAGGTTATAGATTTAAAAAATGCAGCCTACCAATGCATGTTTGAAGATTTAGCTCTATTTCCATTTACTCTTCAAAGCTTACCGACATCCAATGCATTCGTGGAGAGGATATTTTCATTGATGAATATTGTTAAATGTAAAATTCGAAACGAAATGATATTAAAAATGTTAAATTCAGTCGTGTCTATTAGATCTCACTTTGCAATAAATGAGATTTGTTGTAAATAATTTGAGCCTAGCAAAGCTATGTATGCAAAATTTCATTCTGATATGTATCAGTAGCAGAACCAATCCACAACTTCAACTACAGACAAAAATGGTGATAATGTAATGATTTTGTGTATAGTTTATATAAAAATAAAGATATTTGTAACAGAATAGTGGTTTTGATTGTAATAGTAATTAAATTAAAAAGTCCCGAAAATATCTATTATTTTTTTCTAGACGAGTATGGGTGCACTATTTTTTCCTGCGGTTGCGAAAAAATCATGATTGCGATTTTGGGCGACAAATTAGCAGCAAAACACGTATTAAATGATTGTTGGAATAAGTAAATTTCATATGCAAAAATACTTGTTACCAATGTTAACATGTCGCAACCACGGTTGCGCCTTGGGGCGACAAATCAACGTCTAAAGTGCGACACGGCTCTGAAAAATCTGGCAACCCTGCTAGTAGCCGCTCGTTTGTCGCTATTTCATTTTAAAATGAAAACGTGAACATGTTTTGCGGGTTAAAAGATGCCGCAAATAAATAATTTTAAGTCAGTTTTACAATTAGGTAGATTTGTTTGTAACTAGGCTATAGTTTGATGTGTCAACGCAGATATAAACATTTTTGGTTTGTAATAATTCTGGTATCTTTTCTAGAGGGGGCTTCAATAATTCCAGAGGGGGCTCAGCCCTCTCTGTTGCCCCCTTGGTTACGGCCCTGGTCGGAGACAAAAATGATTATAGCTTTAAAATTACAGATTATCAGATTGGCTGAATTTTAAGTAGATATTTTCTATATTCTCTTCCTTAGTTCTTATACATAGAATTTGTAATATTATTGTTCGAAGGATAGTTTGAGAAATTTATATGGAATGTTTATTGCAAATAGTCAATTAACCCACCAAGTGAGCTAGTTATATGAGTTCATTACCCATAATTCTGCATTTATCCTCAAAAATTGAAAACAGAGAAATAGCAGAACATTCTAACTTAAGAATAATATACAGTTGTTTCAACTGTATTGAATCTCATCAGTTCTGAACTCTCAAGGAAGTTTTTTACCTTGAAGGTTGATTGATACGTGTTGTTTTAAAGTCAAATTTACATATTTTCATTTTACATGTTATTATATATATTTTTTGTCATAATACTGGTTTCTTCTAGAAACAGTTGAAGAAAAATTTCAACAATAAAGAAATAATATCATTTTTGAGTGTATAATTAAAATGTAAAAGAAATTTTCGTTTTGTTGAATAAACTTAAGAACCGTTATTGAACTATTAAAAATAATAATGAATTAATTTAGCAGTGTTATATTAATTTACAATATTTCATAATGACTATTTCAAATAAAAAACAATAAAATATACGAAATAAAAATAGAATAAGAAACAAAGAAATACTTTATATAATTGAATTTTAGCAACATTAATAATTACAATATTTAATGTAGATTATTTCAAAATACAAAACAGCAGTGAAATACAACAACAAAAAATTTAGGACAATATGTAATTGAATTCGAATAACATTGAAGTACAATTACTGAAAATAATTTTTTTGTAAATTCTTTTGAAAACTGTCACAGTTTTTGATATCTGAAGAAAGTCTATTAAACACAATTAAGGTTTTCGTAACTTTTTTCACTTGAGAGTCACAAAACAGAATTGATTCCTTTAAAGATATTTGAGAAGAAAAATACAAAGTTTTGAAAAGTGCGATCAATTTTGAACGCACTATATTTCAATATAACAGTAAATATACAGGAAGTCCCAGACAAAACTTTCCACATGAATATTTCGTTCAATATATAAGTTTGAAAAAATTTCAAACATTATAACTTGCTTTCTTGTTGTCACTCCTTCTTAAATCAAGGATCAATTTGGAAATTTCAAAGTCAGTATGGAGCATGTGATACATCGCATCATATGCCTTTTAAAACTGACTCCCAATTCTTTCAAAAAATATTTAAATCTTAAAATGGATTTTTAGTAGAAGAACAAGAATCTTTCAAATTTTGTATTTAAAATTCATAATTTTTTAATGCAATTATCAATTATTCACACTAAATGCTTAAACTGTGCACCCATTTGTCCCTTGCAAATTTAGCGCCTGTCTACGAAACAACTCTTTACATTAGCAAAAACTTCCGACATTTTGCCACAAAACATTGTCTAAAAATTTTTAAAACTTTCTTAACGAATTTATAGTCAGTGTCAAAAAACTTCGAGCCCTTTACTTACATTTAAAATTTGAAAATTGATTTCTAGAACCACGAAAACAAATAATAATGCAATTCGACGTCCCCCCAAATTAAAAATCAACCAGTATTCGAAATTTTTTTCAAAACTCATATTAAAATTAATATCCGGATAAAAAAATTTATTTTGGACACCCTGTATAATTCATAATATTATAAGTATTAATAAAATAATTACAAATAATTCGAAATCACGTTTTTTATTAAAAAAATTAATAAAAATTATTTTCGCTTCTAACGTAACATTCAAATCTTTTTTCGAAGACCACTCCGCTAATTTTGTTTTCAAGTATCGGCGCCCTTTGTACCTAGATCGAGAACTATCCGAGAATGAAAATGGACTTCATTTGAGAGAAATTAATCGAAACGGTAGGAATCTATATAAGATCTTGAAAGCGTTCAAATCAGACAGTTCGCTTTTGATTCTTGTTGTAAAGAGTGGTTATTCTCTAGTTCGTGAGTTGATACAGAAGTGATCGCGAGTTATTCCACAGACAGATTTCGGAGATTTAAATAATTACGTTGGCTGGTAAGCAATTGATTTGTAGAGGTCTTTCAACTACTAAAAGGAAATTAAATATTTCGATTCCAAAATAGGTAGATATTTAAGATTACAAATAATTCTAACAGAATACATTTTTGTATAGTTTAAAAGTATATTTTTCCATACTACTATTATATTATGATCCATTTGCACTATTTTGATTTTCTTTTAATATTGTTAGTACTGTGTTTTTCTGTACAATTTTAACTATATGAAGTATATCAATGAATTATTTGATTTACACATATTCAACAATTGTAACTACGAAAATTATGATTTTTTAGCAGTCCTCTGATAATTATACAACACATCGTTCTGTACTTTATCCATTTAATACACAAAGAGAAAAGCTTTTCCACTTTTGGATAATTCAGTGTCTTTTCGTTTACTTTATTCTGTTGACTGTCCAATGAAATTGGTAATTAGTTAATATAAACCAAATTTATATTACAAAATTAAATAATAAGAAAACAACTTGTCTAAAAACCACAAAATGAAAATAACTTTTTATTCGACTAGTTTCGCCTGTTACAGCATTATCAAGACTGAATACATAATTGCAAAGACATCGCTTGAAAATATATAAGTATTTCGGTTCGGTACCTGGGGGTGGTAAAATGTAATCGATGGGTCCAAGTTATCAGAGATTTAACAGTGGGGAGTGGTTTAAGTCTAACTGGTCATTAAGAAGAATGTAATTATGGGATTTTTGGATCTTGTTTATTTCCATGGCTTCCAGGAAGTTCATTATCATACCTTTATCACAGTAATGAAGAATTTTTGGTTTGAAAGAGGATGAGATGTTATGTCTTTTTGACTCTAGATGTTCCCTAAATGCTGATTGTCCGTTTTTTAGATGTTCTTTTAGCCTGGTTTCAAAACATCTCCCAGTCTGACCTATATATGTTGAATTACATTCTTCACAGTCCATTCTATAAATTCCTGTTCTCTTCATTGGATCGACTTTTGACATTTTGTTATTAAAAATCATTCTATCTAATCTGCTGTGACTCGAAAAAGCAGTATTCAAATTATTATTTTTAAAGAATTGAATGATCTTTGAAGAGGGGATGTGCGTATAAGGGATGCTCACAAACTTTTGTACATTTTTGTTATTGCAGTGTGGTCCATATAATTTCAAATTGATAAAATGTTTCTCTTTTTTCGAAATTAAACTATTTATTATTTTTAGTGGAAAATCATTGTTAATACCTATCGCGCGAATCACGTCAATTTCTACCATAAGGTCTTGTTTTGATAAAGGAACCGAAATTAATAACAAAATGTCAAAGTCGATCCAATGAAGAAAACAGGAATTTATAGAATGGACTGTGAAGAATGTAATTCAACATATATAGGTCAGACCGGGAGATGTTTTGAAACCAGGCTAAAAGAACATCTAAAAAACGGACAATCAGCATTTAGGGAACATCTAGAGTCAAAAAAACATAACATCTCATCCTCTTTCAAACCAAAAATTCTTCATTACTGTGATAAAGGTATGATAATGAACTTCCTGGAAGCATTGGAAATAAACAAGATCCAAAAATCCCATAATTACATTCTTCTTAATGACCAGTTAGACTTAAACCACTCCCCACTGTTAAATCTCTGATAACTTGGACCCATCGATTACATTTTACCACCCTCAGGTACCGAACCGAAATACTTATATATTTTCAAGCGATGTCTTTGCAATTATGTATTCAGCCTTGATAATGCTGTAACAGGCGAAACTAGTCGAATAAAAAGTTATTTTCATTTTGTGGTTTTTAGACAAGTTGTTTACTTATTATTTAATTTTTTAATATAAATATGAACTACCACAGAGTTGATTCATCGTCCATCGAATTTATAAACCAAATTGTTTTCTCTACTTATCTTTAACAGAATCTTTAAACAGATCGTTTGTTTGTAATGTATATATATATATATATATATATATATATATATATAT